>AWWV01010706.1:0-41723 GCA_001974805.1 Corchorus capsularis | reverse complement strand
TAGTCCTTTTTATATGATCCGTTAGTCAAATGACTAACAGCCGTTAAATATGTTGATGTGTCTTTTCCAAATCATCATTTTTTGGCCACATGTCACGTGGGTCCCACAAATAATAATTCAAAATTTGTGTTTTAGTACACGTGGAATATTTGCCACTTGGCATGTGAAAAAAATATATTTTATGTTTAAAAAACGATGTAGTTTTGTGGGATATATAAATAATAATAATAATAATAATAATAAATAATGGCTAAATAAAATTTTGACAAATTGAAAAAAAAGTTTGTTTTAAAATTAAGGAAAAGAATATATTTAGTTTTTTTTTTTAAAAAAAAATTTCTTTCCAATCCTCCCTAGCCAAACTAATATACCGAGACAGATCCCAGATTTGAAGATCCCGGTGGGTTCTCCCGCCGCCGCTATGCCGGACTGCTTTTCTAATCTGAAACCGCTCTTAAATCTCCAAATCTCTCAGCCTTCTTCTCCTAAACATGTTTCCAGCCCTCAATTTCCTTAAAAATCCTTGAGTCGTTATATATCATAGATCTAATTCTTGACTAGCAGACCACACTTTTGAAATATGATGATTAGAGCGGTATGGGCGAGACAGGGATTATGGCTATAGAGATTATGACAAGTATGGAAAATATGGGGATTCAAACGGTTGCATTGTGATGGAGAACTTTTACTCATGGCAAAGATTATGAAGACTGGTGCAAAAGGGATGGCTATAGGTGTCACGCCCCGACTCGAGGTCAAGCACGGACAACCGCCGCGTAACCTCGTAATACGTGCCGCGCGTCACACGCACACGAGGTTCCACGAAGCGTCAATATCAAGGCACAAAAACAAAACAAAACCAGAAACAACAAAAAAAGAGCCTCAGGCTCAAATTCGAGCAATCATCAACCACTGAGCCTCGGGCTCAAGTCTAAACAAACATCAATAAAAGAGTCTCGGACTCAAATCCAACGGAATATCAAAACATCTCAATAATAATTGTATCAGAGTAGCGGAAGCAATACATAAAAGCGTGCCATCCAGGCAAAAATCCGTAGGGAAAATAAAACATAAAGTAGATGACGACTGCCAGTGGAACCCATGCGTAGTGAGAGATACCTCAACGGAGAAGCAGACTCCCTAAGCCACCGACTTAACACAAAAAGGAAAGCTCAACGCTAAGATCCTGAAATAGCGACAGGGAAATCGGGGTGAGTACAAAAATATGTACCCAGTGAGTGAGCCACCCTCAAAAGAGAATCAGAAGAGGGTGGGGTGCACTCACAACCAAAACAACTTATAAAACAAGTCATAATAAAACAATTAGTAAATAATGAAAATCTAATATATACAAAGCGGTGCTCGGTCTAAACCATGGGCTGCCATATAAAATATATCTGAGGTGACCTTGGCCCGAGTCAACCTCCGGAACTGTCAGGGGCAAATCTGTCATATCATATGTCATAAAAATCTCCTGTCCGTCCCGCTGACGTTGGCCTGGGTCCGGCATTACGTGGTGGCCGCAACACACCCAGTTTGGCTCTCCCATTTATACGCCAACGGCTAGCTTGCGTGTCGGGCCTGGAGCCGACGGCCATGTGGATCCATCACAATCATGGTCCGCCAAACAACCAACTACTAGCTAGTACTCCACCAAAATCAGTCATACGTAATCCCTGGGCTGCGTCCAGCCCACGAGTCCCCGTATGCTTACAAACATTTCAAAACCATTTTTCAATGGTAGCTAATGCACCCAAAACATTTTAATTAAAATCATTTATAAAAACAATTTTTTAAAAATAGTAATAAAAACAAGTCCCCCAACGGGTTCTCCGTTGAGGACAGCCCACTCACAGTTCGGGGTCTCGTATACCCCCAAGGTCCGTCCTCTGTGAGCCAAATCAAGCGTCCCGACCGGCGTCTTTATCGCCTAGTAAAGGGAACCAAAATATCAAAATCATCAGTAACAAAACTCAATAAAATGAATGAAAAATACAAATGAAATATAACAGGAACCCAAAGGCTCATACACGTGCCCAACTAAGGCTTTATTTACTTTCGGAACGGTTCTAAGAATTTAAAGCCTCTTTCCGTGACTAAATCGGCATCTTCTAGCACTTAGGGGTAAAATCGTAATTATAACCATTCACGATAACCGATGATTTCTATTACGAAGTCACTACGACATCTCTTTTACTCTAACAGTACAATCCGTACGCTTAAATTGACAATTAAGGCTTCTAGGGGCAAAATGGTAATTTTCCCACTAAGGGTAAATTGGTAATTTCACATGTATTGTCCCATAAATATGTTTCTATAACCAATTCTGACTTTCTGGGGGCAATTTAGTCATTATGGGGTCCGAAATAAGCTTAAAGGAAATGTTTTCTTTTTTTTTTTTTCGGATCGGGTCAAACCGGGTTGAATCGGTCAAACCGGCTCATGAGCCGACTGGCTTAAGCTGGACGACTCAAGCCGCGGCTGGCCCAGTAGGCCAGCCACAGGCTTGGGCCGCACGGTTGGCCTCAAACTACACGGTACGGGCCGCGCATGCAAGCCCAGCATGGCTGGGCTGCTGGCCAGCACCGCCAGTAGTCCCCTGGCCGGCCGGAATCTGGAATTTTCCAGATTCCAGCGACCCCAAAAATTATTATTAATATATATTTTTTTAAACAGCCCTTATAATACCATTTTTACAACCTTTTTCATCCAAGAATTACATTCCAACATACCAAATTCATTCCAAGCTCAATTCCAACTTCAAAATCAACATCAATACTCAACTTAACAACAAATTCAACAACAATTACTTACCCAACAACCTCTTAGTTCACTCAAAACTCCAAAATGCAATATAACTTCATAATTTCCTGTAACAATACCCATAATCATTTTAGCTCATCTTAATAACCAAAAATCCAATTTAAAAACTCACCAAGGCTTAGAAATTAAACTAACCCGTAGCTCCCTTTGCTCAAGGCCCAAAACCCACAAATCTCCATCAATCTTTAAACTTATTGGCATGGAATGGTTGAGGGAAGTGAGAGGAATCTAAAGGCACCATTGCATGTTAAATTTGGTTAAGATTTTGGGATGATTCATTAAGAGAGAGAGAGGGTCGGTTAGAGAGAGAAAATGGAGAGCAAAAATTTGATGGAGGGAGGAAGAAGAGAACGGCCTAAGAAGAAGGAAATTTTGGTCCTTATAAACTTAGGGGCAAAATGACGGTTTTGCCCTCTCCTTTATCCTAACCTTTCAAGTAAATCCTTTAAATTTACAATTCTTATTAATTTGATCCTCAACCAATTTCTTCATCCAATTCCATTAATTTATAATTAAAAATTAAAAATTAAAATTAAACCCAACAATTCCAACTTAAATTCTTAATAATATTGTTTCTAATTTTCTAATTAAGTCATGATATTACAATAGGGATGAATAGTCAACCCCAAGGCAGACTCAGCTTTCTATCTCAGAAACAAAATTTCCCAATATTAAAAACTGACTCAGTTTAATTATTTTAAACTTCTCCCATCTTAGTTGAAGCATATTTTTCTTTATGGGTAAAGGAATGTTAAGATCCAAGAAATAAGGGGGAGAAATAGGGTTTAAGAAAAAGAGACAAGGTAGAAAAGAGAAATTAGGAAGAGGCAGCAATTATATACTCTGCCATTGTGATCTCATTGAGCAGCTTTATAGATAGTACAAAATACTTTGGGATCACGTAAAATCTCTACTAGAAATATCTAAATTGTTGGGCCTATTTCATCACAAAGTCTTTGTTCCATTTTGGGCTCGTCTTGAGTCGAGTAGACTTCCTGGTGGAATTGGAGTTCCTAACATTGCCGTTCTCATGGGCAGCAACCTTGTCCTCAAGGTTGAAATAAGGGTAATTGGCCTTCAAGTCGGGTTCCCACTCCCAAGTAGCTTCATTTGGAGACAACCCTTTCCATTTAACCAAGTGTTGAGGAACAGTAGAGCTTTGACGCATTGCTTGGCGGGTTTGCAAGATAACTTCCGGCTCTAGCAGGGGCTTCTCATCAACAATGTGATAAGGTAAAGGAGCATAGCTAGCTTGAGGAATACCGTGGCACTTCTTAATAAGAGAGATATGGAAATGGGGTGAATTTTAGCGGAGTCGGGCAACTTCAATTTGTAAGCAACAGGGCCGATCCTTTGCAGAATCTCAAAGGGTCCAAAATACTTCTTGGCTAATTCTTTGGGAGGGTCGTTTCATCACCGATAGTTGGCGGTAAGGTTGGAGCATAAGAAAGACCCATTCTCCCACTTCAAATTCTATCTCTTTACGGTGCCTATCTATTTGCATTTTCATCCTATTTTGGGCTCTAGCTAGGTTGAACTTGAGCAGGCCTAAGATGTTTTGTCTTTCCAATAAACTTTCTTCTAATTGTGGCACCTTAGTTTCTTTAGGCAAGTAAGAAGTAACTGTAGGTGGAGGCCGACCATAAACCGCTTCAAAAAGAGTCATTCCAATGGCTGAATGTGAGGCAGTATTATAGGACCATTCTGCCCAGTGCAAGAATTTTCCCCAAGTACGAGGTTGCTCGCTAGCAAAGCACCTCAAGTAAGTTTCCAAACATCGATTTAGAACCTCTTTTTGGCCATCTGATTGCCGGTGGTAAGCACTACTAAACTATAAATGAGTCATTTGCAATTTAAAGAGTTCTTTCCAGAAAAGGCTCATGAACTTAGGATCTTGATCACTTACGATGGATCTCGACACTCTATGTAGTTTGCAAATCTCCTTGGAAAATATTTCTGCAAGTTGGGGTGCTGTAATGGAAGGTAGCGGAACTATAAAATGTGCATACTTGGAGAGGCGGTCGACGATAACCCATATGGTATTTTTGCCAAAAGAGTGAGGTAATCCTGTAATAAAATCCATAGAAATATCCTCCCAAATTTGAGCAGTAATGGGGAGTGGAGCCAATAAGCCAGCACTTTTTGTGGTCTCATACTTCACTTGTTGACAAATGTGGCAAATTTTAATGAATTCCTTGACTGATTGGCGCATCCTTGGCCAATAAAAATTAGCCGATAGCCTTGCCATAGTTTTTGAAATGCCAGCATGACCCCCTGTTGGTGAAGCATGATATTCCAATAAGAGTTGTTGTAAAGAGTGCCCAGGAGGAATAAAAATTTTTCCCTGAAAAAGTAGAAGACCATCCAAAATTGTATAGCCAAGTTCAACAGATGAATGCCCCAATTGAATTAAACGTTGGCCCTCTGAATCATTAGCATAATAAGTGCGTAAAGAATTTTAAAAAGAAGGAATAGGCACTGAGAAAAAAGAACTCGTTGCCTCCAATGCGTAACATCGAGAGAGAGCATCAGTCGCACTATTTGCTTTACCAGGCTTATATTGGATGTTGTATTGGTACCCCAAAAGTTTGATTAACCACCGTTGTTGTTCTAGGGTTTGGACCACTTGATTCATCATGTTCTTTATGCTTTGTTGATCTGTGTATATGACAAACGGCCTGCCAATAAGGTATTACCGCCACTTGTGCACCGCCTCTGTAATAACATAAAGTTCTCTCACATATGTACTAGCAGCTTGAAGTTTAGGGCCTAATTTCTTGCTAAAATATGATAGTGGTGGCCTAACTGGGTTAATACTGCCCTAACAACAATGCTTGAAGCATCGGCTTCAATAGCGAAAGGCAGCGAGAAATCGGGTAATGCAAGTACATGGCTGAGGTAAGTGCTTGTTTAAGAGCCTGAAATACACTGTCAGCTGCAGAGGACCATAGAAATTGGTCTTTCTTTAGCAAATTTGTAAGTGGGGCAGCAATCAATGCATAATTGCGAATGAACTTTCGGTAGTACCCCGTAAGTCCTAAGAAGCCACGCAGCATCTTCAAATTTTGTGGCATTGGCCAAGCTACCACAGCGGAGACCTAAGAAGGATCAACTTGAACACCTTTGTCATCTATTATGTGCCCCAAATATTCTATGGAAGTCTGCCCAAATGAACACTTAGTCGCTTTGGCATAAAATTGATGCTGCAGAAGGATTTGCAAGACAGTTGCAAGGTGAGTTGTATGAGCCTCCATCGACGGGCTATAGACAAGAATGTCGTCAAAGAAAACCAGCACAAACTGTCGCAAATGGGGTCGGAATAAATCATTCATGGTAGCTTAAAAAGGTAGATGGGCCGTTTGTCAATCCGAATGGCATGACCAAGAATTCATAATGGCCATCAGCTGTTTGAAAAGCGATTTTGTGCACATCCTCAATGGCTACACGAATTTGATGGTACCTGACTCGCAAGTCAATCTTAGAGAACACCCTTGCCCCATGTAATTCATCCAAGAGCTCATCAACAGTGGGAATAGGAAACCTGTCTTTCACAATAACATCATTCAAGGCACGGTAGTCAACACAAAACCTCCAAGTACCGTCCTTCTTTTTAACCAAGAGGACAGGGGATGAAAAGGGACTCGTGCTGGGTTGTATAATGCCCTCTTGAAGCATCTCAGTAATAATGGTTGTCATGTCTTGCTTCTGTGAGTGTGGGTATCTATAGGGGCGGACATTGATCGGTGTAGTGCCTGGTTGTAAATGGATATGGTGTTGGTGATTACGGAAAGGAGGCAAGCCTTTTGGTGTATCAAAGACTGAGGAGAATTGATGGAGAATTGCATGTATAGCTGGGTTAAGGTCGGTGGGAGAAGCATAGATACTATCGGCGGTGGAAATGGAAAGAAGATGAGCAGAAGCAATTGCATATGTATTAGCCAATCTTTTATATTGTGTAAATGAAAGTGGGCTTACTTGGGTTGGTTTATCTCCATATAACGTGACTAAGGCTCCATTATGGTGATAAGACATGTAGAGAGCCTCATAATCTGCAAGAATGGGCCCAAGTTGGGCCAGCCACTGAATACCCAAGATCACATCTACACCCCATACGTCCAGAAGATAAAAATCCAAGTTGAATTTGTGCCATTGAAGGTCCAAGGTAATACCAGGCACCTTTCCTTCACACCGTAGCACCTCACCGTTTTCGACGGCAACAGAGAATGGCGGCGCTGGTTAGAAAAGAAGGCCCAAAAATTTTGTCAAGCGCGGCTGAATGAGATTGTGGGTGCTTCCCGTATCAACGAGTACTCGAAATTGATGACCTTGTATGTTGCCCACAAGTTTCATTGTTTGATAAGAATTGGACCCAAAAAAAGCATGAAGAGATACATGAAATGAGTCAGAATCGTCCTCGGAACCTGTTTGCTGGAGGTGGAAGAGGAATCACAGATAACGGTAGTGTCGAAGGGGGATCCGGAGTTTCTATGATAGACTCATCATCGTCCTCATCTTGTAATAAGAGAAAAGGGGCAGTACGACATCGATGTCCTGGTTTGTATTGCTCATCGCAGTTAAAACAAAGTCCCTTGGCTCTGCGAGCTTGCATTTCTGAAGGAGAGAGACGGCATATTTGGTAAGAGCTGCTGGTTTTGGTAGATGGTAAAGCTAATGGGGTTGTAGGGCTTGGAAGAGGAGGAATGGAATTTAGGGGTCTAGGTTAAGCGGAAGAGAAGGTCGAGCCTGGAATGAGGTTCCTGGTCGAGTGAAGTGGGTTTTAGCCGCGGCATATTTCTCTTCTTGTAGTTTTGCAAGCACATAAGCGTCAAACTGATTTTGAGGCTTAAGGACAGCGAGCTCTGTTTGTATGTATGGAAACAACCCACTGATATAACAGTTAAGATAGGTAGAAGATAGGAGTCCTAGAACTTTGTTGGCAAGGATCTCGTATTCCCTCGTATAAGCATCCACCGTAGTTGTCTGGCGGAGTTTGTAGAGGGCGGCTTCGTGGTTGATAAAGCTTGATGGGCCAAAACGGAGCTCCAATGCTCTGGAGAATGAGTTCCAGTCGGTTAATTGTTTGTTGTAATGCATCCATTTGTACCAACTCAAAGCTTCCCCTTTCATGTAGAAGGCTACCAATGGGACTTGTTGGTGAGGAGCTATAGAGTAAAAGGCAAAATACTGGTGCGCCTGGAAAAGCCAGTCAAGGGGATCAGTGCCATTGAAAGTGGAGAGGGTGATTTTAGGTGGTTTAATTGAAAAGTTTTCTGGTGGAGGTGGTAGCTGGGAGGAAGAGGAAGTCGATGTGTGGATTGATCCCAAAACGGACGGTAACTCGGGTGAAGAAGGGGTTTTTTTCCAGTTTGGCTAATTGAAGATTGATATTGTGTAAGCAGGAGCTGTGAGCGGAGATGGAAATGGATAAGGAATCATATTTAGCATCTAAAGAAGACTGTAAGTCATCAAATTTAGCGGCAACTGCGGCGGTGATATGAGCAAGGAAATCATCGGGGGTGTTTTGTTGAGTTTGTGGTTTTGGTGGCATGGCGGCTGAAGTCAATGAAAGCACCAATTGTTAAGATCCAAGAAATAAGGGGGATAAATAAGGTTTAAGAAAAAGAGACAAGGGAGAAAAGAGAAATTAGGAAGAGACAGCAATTATATTCTCTGCCATTATGATTTCATTGAGCAGCTTTATAGCTAGTACAAAATACTTTGGGATCACGTAAAATCTCTACTAAAAATATCTAAATTTTTGGGCCTATTTCATCACAAAGTCTTTGTTCCATTTTGGGCTCGTTTTGAGTCGAGTAGACTTCCTGGTGGAATTGGGGTTCCTAACAAGGAATATAATGGATGTCAAAAAGTCCATGAGAAGGCAAGGAGCCATCACCACCGGACTGTTGCAGGTGAAGGTCAAAGAAAAAATCTGGGATTTTTTTTAATGAATTTTCATTTCATCTATAATGAATTGATGAGTTTCTCTCATTTTTTTGGAAATGAAATTTGGGGGTTTTTTTATTTCTTCCATTCTTTCATTCTCTGCCAACTAAACACAATTTCAATTTTAAGCAGCACAATGAGTAGATGAAGAAGAAGAAGAAGAAGAAGAAGAAGAAGAAGAAGAAGAAGAAGAAGAAGAAGAAGAAGAAGAAGAAGGAAGAACCCTAATTCCCAAATTTTCTCTTGATTTTAGGTAGAAAAGACGGCTAAATTTAATAGTTGTTATTTTAGAGGGTAATTTTCAAAGAATTTAGAGAGAACATAATTTTCAAAGAAATTTTTTAATTTTTTTTATTTTATTTTCAGATTTTTTTAGAGGGAGATCACGTGTGGAAAGTTTAGATTTTTTGAGTTAAGAGTTGTTAATTTTTTTAAGACCTGCTTTTTAAAAATATAATTTTTTTATATTAAATTTTTCTCTCAATGGGAAAACCTTTACAACAGGTTAAAAGGTCATTCTTATTGACTCAAACTAATAGTCAACATTTTGAATGGTTCTAAAAACATTTTCAATATTTGATGGCCTTAATTTGTTGTGACCCCACAATAACTTTAAAGGCTGCGCGGCTCATTGAATCCGCCACCACAAATGAAGAAGACTACTTAATAAAACAAAACAAGCATCTGCATTCTCCATGCATATTTCTGCCTTCTTGGTTGCTACAACCCATGATATATTGTGAGTAAAGTCCTATCTTCTGTGTATCTGTTGTGTGGCTAAAGATGGATATATCTCTTGTAAATTGTAAAGAATGAACTTGGACCATGGTTTTTTCAGGGGCGGACGGAAGGGGGGGCTGGCAGGGGCCATGGCCCCCCCTTTAGCTCTTGAACCATATAACATATGTATAGATTTTAGAGGAGTAAAATATGTATATTTGAACTTGGCCCCCCCTAATTTTCCACATATATCTATTCACTCCTAAATAGTACATCAATTTATTTAAAATCCTTTCACTTTTATCTTAAATAAATTATTTTTGGTGCATTAAATACATATGTTTCTTTTTTTATTGGTCAACTAACTAATGTGGTACATCTATTTCCAGTTTTAATTCAAGAAAATTAATCTATTATTATAGATTTTATACATAATTAATTATGTATTAACTTTTTATAATTTTTTTTATACACCAAATGTGTTACTACAAATCTTTATTCAAAATTTAAAAGTTGTTTACTCCTCAAACAATTATGCATAAGTCCATTTTTTACTTTGACACTAATATATATAGTTTTATTATGACTTTATATTAAGAGTGTTTGTATATTGACGGTCCACCCCCCCCCCCCCCATAATAAAATTCCTAGATCCGCCCCTGGGTTTTTTATTTAATGGTCTAAGATGTATAAATGTATTGTACATAACTATCAATAAATAAAAAAAAAAAACAGTCATATAAATTATTGATCTTTAGTATTTCCATATCATTGAAATGATAGAGCACGAATTATTACATATATATATATAATAATAATTTCCCAAGAAATTCTACCTAATTTTTCTAATACAAATACAATACAAGAACTGAAATGAAGAAGAGAAAGCCAAGGCCCAAGGGATTGGGATCTGCGAGGAGAGTCCTTGAAAGCACGCACAGTCGAACACCGTTAACAACTAAAATGACATTTTAGCCAATCAATTTATAATTGCAACCGTCAGATTGCAAAAGTCTAGCCATTGGATAAAAAAAAAATTTGACTTACTCCTGGCTCTTTTTCAAAAGCTATAAAACGACAACTCTTTTTGAACCTGTGAAGTGTGAACTAACCGGCTAACCATTGTGTCAGGTCCACAGTGCTCTCTCTAAACCTAAACCTTATGTCATCATCCCAAATTTCCACAAGAAACACAAACACATTCCAGATCTAAGGCCAACTCCAACGTAGCGGCATATCACTAATTTGCTGTGAAAAATGCAAAATTTCATCTCCAAGGAAGACAGTAATTTTGGATTTTCGAAGTGCACCAAAATGGTGCATGAAAAGGACAGCGGCATATTTGCTGCTGCACTGTTCATCAACGGCAAATTTTTCTCTTTTTTTTTTATTATTTTAAACAATATCATCAATGACACATATGTCCTTTTAATATTTCACAATTTATATTTTGATCTAGATTTACATTTACATATTAAATAATTACAAAAAAAATTATATCATTAGAAAGAGTTAATTGAGACCTTTAAAACAAGACCAATATTGAATATGTATGTTTATAATTTTTTTAATAATTATTTTTAATACTTAATTTTGGGGTTAAAAATTCAACAATTTAACAATTTAACAAAAATTTTGAACTCGTAACAGTAACTTCATTTGAGTTGCAATTTTATCATAACATAAATTACACCATAGATTAAAAAGAAAATAAATAACAAAAACAACTAAATATGAAAATACTAGTAGACGATTATACCTTAATAATTTTGAAAGTCATCCCCATCACCTCCTAAATTATCAAAATATGGGTCAAAACCACTAGATGAGCTAGCTCCTCCAAACAATTGTTGATCACGAGCTCTTTTTGCAGAAATTTGGAGTTGTTGATTTCTTATAGCTTCACGTACAATTGGATCTTTTAGAATCCACATCTTGCAACAAGATTCTATTCTCTTCTCGCTCTCGTCGCAGCTGTAATTTATCATTTTCATTTTGAAGTCGTTGTGCCTCATTTTGAACTCGTAACAGCTGAAGTTCATAATTCTTTTGCATTAGAGCTTGATTTGCTTCCAATCGGTTGTTGCTTTGTTGGAACATTCCTTTGATTTGTTGATTTTCCTCTATGATGGATTTAAAAATTTTGTTCATTTCATCATTTTCTTTCTTTTTCATTTTTCTTTCTTCCTCTCAGTTGGACGCTCGGCTACATCATTAGCATCATTGAATTGACCTTCAATTTCAAAGTCGTCATTTAAATCAATAACAAATGATGATCAACCTATTTTGATTATCTGATCGGTTGGAGTCTGACTGCGACGATTCATAATTTGTTCGCTTTCTATGACCGGGAGTTTGCGTGCTACAATCAGCATATTTCTCTATGTCTTTATTGATTAAATATTCTTTATTAATAATATTTATACTTTAATGCATAAGTTAATATTCCAAATAGCACCTAATTATTATAAATGAAATTTTATGAATAAAAAATAGGGTTGTAAATAATATAGAATAAAATAATATTTAACACCAATTTGGTGTTGAGTACATTGGAGAGTAAAAATTTTTGTGTAAAGAATATTCTAAAAAGATGCTTTTTGGCACCACAATGGGCAATTTTTGGTGCTAAACATTGGAGATGCCCTGACAAACATCCAAATTTCCAAAAGAAACACAGCTTTGGTTTGTTGGTGGGTTCGGGGGATTAAAACGGTAGTTATCCCTCATCCTTGGCATGTATCTCTCTCGATCAAGCGCCTGATTGATACGTGAAATTTAAAGTATTCATCAGTGAATGGGATGTTCTAGTATTCTATGTTCTATTATTCTAAGCTACTGGCTACGCTGGTAGAAAATTGGATGCTTCTTTTTTTTTTTTTGTGAAAACATGAAAGATAAAAACAACTAGCTTAGCTTAAAGCCTCGGGGGAAAGCCACACCCCGCCGATCAGCCTTAAAGATTTCCACAACATCTGGAGGAGGTCTATAGAAGATTTCCATATCTGCATCCATGTCACAGCCCATCTTAGAGAGTATATCACCATCCTTTTTGACGGGTTTAGGCTTTTCTCCTGAGACATAATGCACAAAAATTGCCTTCACGAAGCGTATGTTGACAAATGCACTGCCAATTCCAACTCAACATCTCTTTGATATCCAACAACAAAGCACCCAGAGGATGAACCTCCAAATTGTCCGAGTTAAGAAGATCAAGAATTACTTTCGCATCAATTTCACAAATGACAGAATGAAACCCTTCTCTCCAGGCATGATTCAGTCCCGAACGCAAAGCATGCAGTTCTGCAGCAACATTCGAACAGGTACCAAGATGAGCCGCAAAACCAACAAGCCATCCACCTCCCGAATTTCGAATCAAACCACCAGCGTCAGCAACACCCGGATTACGTTTCGCTGCTCCATCAGTATTCAGCTTGACAAAATTTTCACCATGGGGATTCCATTTGATAGATGTAGCCGATCCAATGAGAGAAGATGGCATCGACAAAGCTGCAACAACACCCCTAATAGTACCTGCAATATTGTAAACAATAGCATCCAAAGAAGCCACCTCGTTTGGATCAAAGATCATCCTGCACCTCGAAGTCCAGATGTAGGGGTGTCCATCGGGTCGGTTCCACTCCAGAACCGATGAATATATTTGGACCGAGCACCGACCCGAGGAGGGTAGGAACCGACAGGGGACCGACTAGGTCGGTTTCTCGGATGGGTCGGTTCTAGACCGACACAATGAATAATAAAAAAAAAGCAGGCCATTCAATTTTCAAAAAACGTTTTCAACTACCAAGCCATGAGATCTCGCCATTCTCGAATGGGATCTTTAGGTACCACCTAAGTTAGATCCTACAATCTGCAATTACAGGCTGAATACATTCCACAGAACACAATTCCATAATAACATTTAATTTTCTTCTCCCAATTTTCCACATACAATTAAGAACACATAAACCAATCTTTTAAAAGAGGATGAGGATTGGATTGAGAAGATCATGAATCATGATACATACATATACTTACATTTCTGATCTATGTTTCTTATGATCAGAATAACAAAAATCCACAAGCCTAAATCCCATCTAAAATACATTCTAACTCACTCTGCAGACCAATAATCTATTCAATTAGTGTCCAATCTATTATGAAAATGACATCTTAAGTCTTTCAATTGGAAGCTTGTTCATTGCAAATGTCAAATCCAGGTCGGCTAGACTCTAGAGGCAGAGTTATCTTCTCCCTTGACCTCTCCATCTTCAAGCTTAATCTCCCATAAACATTTAAAAACCTTGATAATCAATCCATAATAATCTAATAAATAAACATCAAATTCAAAAAAACACCCATCACTATCCTTGAAAAATAAAGAAAACCCAGATCTGCAAATAAATCAAACTATCCTTGAAAAATAAACAAATCCCAGATCTGCAAATAAATCGACAGGGCCAAAAAGAAAAAAACACTTACAATTGATAAACCAAGGTCGGATCAAAGGGAAGAAGAAATAAATGGGTATATTTCTAGATCTTTTTCTTCTTTAGAATCACTCTTCTTCGCTTACCTTCCCATCCCTTTCCTTTGTCTTTCTCCTCTGACTTTGAGTTTTAGGTTTTCGAATTGGGAAACTTTCAAGTTTAAATCAGAAAATAAATGGAGGAAAGAACGAAAGGATTTGAAAGAAAAAGAAGACATGGCTTCAAATTGGAGATGAAGAAGTCCGAGAGAGCCGCCGGAGAAGAAGAAGAACATAGTGAGAGAGGGAGAGAAAAAAAGACTGTAGGGTTGAGAGAAAAAATGAGGGTGAGAGATATTTATATTTAGGTTAAATTTTAATATATATTAAATATTTATTATATATATATATATATAATAATAGTTATATTTATAAGATGTTATATATATAATATATAATTGTTTTATTCATAATTTATTCGGGTTTTCGGTTCGGTTCTTCAAAATATGAACTGAACTTTGATCGAGAACCTGACAATACATTCAGTTTGCATCGACAGAACTGTCAGAACCGAGCCGATCCACCTGAAACCGAAAAAATTGATCTGGTTTCTCGGTTCGACTCGGTTCTGGACAGCCTTATCCAGATGCGCCAAAGAGTAGTAGCAAACAAAGTTACTTGGGAAATAGATCTAGTCTTCATATCCAACCTAAGTGACAACCAATCAAAGAGGGGTATTTCAAAAAAAATCGAGGTCATAGAAGAAGGGAGAACCTGCATCCAAACCTGTTTTGCCCGCTCACAGTCCCACAATACATGAATGATATCCTCCACTCCGCCATTAAAAATTGAGCAAGTAGCAGAAGACGAGAGACCCCAAGAGTGTCGCAAAGCATTAGTGACTATACAACCTCGCCACACTAGCCATAAAAAGAAAATCCATCGTAGGGGAATGCGCAACTTCCATATATTCTCATAAGAACACGGCTCCTCTAAATCAAAGGTCTCCTTCAAGATGGCTAAATAAGCAGAGCGAGTAGAAAAAACACCATTTGAGGTAGCACCCCAAACATACGAATCACATAGACTGGCAACTTTGGGTAACGGGTAACCCAAGATACGAAGAGCAAATTCATATGGCAATTGAGCAAATAACATATCTGCATTCCAGTTACCACCAGCAACAATAAAATCGCTTATCATCACAGTTGTATCCAAAAAAAATGGTAACGACTCTAACGAGTTAATTATGGGTTCCTCAAGCCAATTATCCAACCAGAAGCGAATACTATCATCGCTTCCAACTCGCTTCTTCAAACCACAGGAAAGATCTTCCAAAGCCCCTGCTAAGCCCCTCCAAGAAGATGACCACGAAGCTTTCTTTGAACCAGCCGCACGAATAAAATCAAAAACATCTCCCTGGATTCTATATTTAGCATACAAACATTTCACCCAGAGACTATGAGGTTGTTGTAAAAACCTCCAAGCAGTTTTTGGAGAAGAACACGGTTATGATACTCCATCTTTCGAAGACCAAGCCCCCCAAACTTCTTTGGTTTGCAAACATCATCCCAACAAACAAGGTGAAGGGCCTTCTTGTTTTCTGTACCACCCCATAAGAAGCGCTTATTTAGCATATCCAACTTGTTACGACAACCAACCGGTAGTTTAGTTGTCAACATAGTATATGTTGGAATAGAGGACATTACCAAACTCACCAAAGTTGCACGACCAGCCATATTCAAAACCTTTGACTTCCACCCACTAAGACGAGTAGCAACTTTATCAATCAGTTCACTATACAAACCACCACCAATTCTCTTATGTACCAAAGGAATACCAAGGTATTTATCAAGGTCATTAGTAAGGCCAATACCCAAAATGCTGCTAACTATCCGCTTATTAGTACCAGAAGCTTTTGGAGAAATAAATACTCGCGACTTCTCCAAACTAACTTTTGCACCCGACGCCAAGCAAAATCTGTCCTACACCTCTCTAACTGTTTCTGCTTGCTTTTCCAAGGCACGACCAAAAAGGAACAGGTCATCCGCAAAAAATAAATGAGAGATAGAAGGACCACCCCTACCCAGAGTATAGGCTTCCAATCCTTCCGAGACACAGACTCATTTATCAAATGGCCAAGTCGCTCCATGCACAATACAAAAAGATAGGGGGAGATAGGATCACCCTGCTTGAGGCCCCTTCCTGGAGAGAAAAAAATCAGTTTTCTCACCATTCCACATAACCGACATAGAAGAACTCTCAACACAGAACATAATAAGCTGCATCCAGCTATCAGGAAACACAAAAACAACAAGGGTATCCCGCAAAAAAATCCCACCGAACACGATCATAAGCTTTCTCCAAGTCAATTTTAATCGCCATCAACCCCAGCTTGCTCTTTGAACGGCGGATAGTATGAATCATCTCTTGGGCAATAAACACATTGTCTGCTGCTTGACGACCTGGAATAAAACTCGACTGAAGTGGACCCACAAGGTTATCAAGTAATGGTCTTAACCTATTAACAACCACCTTAGTAATCAACTTATAAGCCACATTACATAAACTAATAGGCCGAATCTGCTTTACATACTCCGGTTGCTGCACTTTAGGAATAGTACTAGTAATGTACGATTAAGCTCAGGGGAAAAGGTACCTGACTCGAAAGCCTCTGACACCAATTAATGCAAGGAAGTACCAAAATCATCCCAATAGGCCTGATACACACCGGCTTGGAACCCATCCACCCTAGGCGCTTTCCATGGTTTCATTTGGAAAAGCGCACTACGAATCTCGGCAAAGGAGATCCTCTTCTGCATGTTGAGGATATCTTCAGGGGATATGACCGGATGAGGGACAACACCTAAAGGCCGAACTTCACCATCCTCAATTGAAAACAAATCTCTAAAGAATGCCACAACCAGTTGCTTCAAATCGCCTTGATCCGACACCCATTCACCCGAAGCAACAATGGTAACAAAATATGCAATTACTTGTGATAGGAACCTAGTCATATGCAATAGATCTGTTGCATTTATCTTAGAAGCTTATGATACTTATTAGATCTGTTGCATTTATCTATCTTCTAAGTTCTGTTGCATTTATCTTCTGGAAAGAATAACCACCATTTTTGCAAATGCAAGAAAATTAGTAGACATCCAATAAGAGAGAGAACGCTCCTAAGAGGACACTCAGCTTCAAATTCTTCACCTACAATTTCAGGTGGCAATTGTGCAAGTAATAGTAGTACCAAAATACAAAGAGCAAATAGACAAAACAAATAGAAAAAAGAACAATGAGCTAAGTGAGATAATAGAGATAAGATTGCTAAAGCTAAAGAAAATGGTTTTAAGGCCAGGAATGTTAAAACTCCATCTTGGAATTGGCGGATAGATATAGCTGCAACAATGAAGGAATCATATTAACATGAAAATGAGAAAGCATACAAAATAAAAATAAATTAAAAAAAAAAAAACGCTGAAGAAACTTCAACTTAGAAAGGTCATTGACTCCCACTCTTCCTCATGATTAGAGCAGATAATCAGAAGCATTAATTTGCTTGAGCATACTGTGTTTAATTGGTGGCCTACAACATGGTTTTGGCATCAAACTACGGAATGGCTTGCTTTGGTTTTCCACTAGAAATTCCATTTTCTTGACCTTTTTGCAGCTAAGCCAGTTAGTAACTGGTAAGCATTCAGACTTACAAAAGTCAAGGTGTAAACGCAAAAGAGTCTAGCAAACCGTGTAAGGTCGAGCAAAGGAAGAAAAAGACAGATTTTTTGTCATGACGTATATCCAAATCCAATCCAATAAACAAATGGAATGAGGAAGACTACTACCAATATTTCTGTGTTTTATATTTCTGTCTTGCGGTTTTTCAAGTCCAACTGTTGGCCAAATATAAACACCAAGGCCATGAAGTTTTGTCGTGGATTAAACCTTAATAAAAAAATCCTAAACAAAATCGGAAACCTTGTCCTATTAAGAATAGGAGCCTTTCCTTTCCTGTATAGCTAGCTATAAATAAAGATGTACCAATAGCAACTCGACAAATTATTTCAAACAGAAATTTCAGAAACAAAAATTGTGGCATGGCTAATTACATTCCTCGTTTTAGCTTTGAGATTTTGGGACATCCTGTTGTTCTGCTGCAGGAAGACACAGAGCCGAAACCAAGTCAGTCCCCTTTGCCCCAACTTGAAGTAAACATCAATCTTGACCTCCGATACCGTAGATGCTATTATCCATTACCCCCTAGTACCTGTAAGGTCTTGGACGTCCGATAAACCTTTCGTTTTGACTGGAATATTCTTACCGCCGACCACCGGGCCATGGCTTCCCATATCCTTGGTGGCTTACACAAGCTACTATATACCCATGATCAAATATATCTGGACCGAAGAAATTCTCAAAAGTTTGACCCTTTCATTGATAAAATCATCCAATTCAGTCTTGGACTGAAGTCGAAGAATGTGCCAACTGCCCGGGTCAATGCAATTGTGTTTGCAAGTGTTGTGGAAAACCTGCATGTCCGCCTCGTGAAGGATTTCCCTTTCCCCGAAGAAGAAGAAGAAGAAGAAGAAGAGGACAACGAAATAAGCCAACAAGTCCAAGTTGATGAAGGCCGTGTGAATTACCTTTTCGTAACCCAAGAAGACCAAGGCCGCCGCGTGAATTACCAGGAGGAGGATTTCCCCCAAGTTGACGATGAACTAAGCCAAGCTGAAGCTGATGAAGACTACGAAATTGATGAAGAAATATTACATGATGATGAGATTCAGTTTGAAGAAATTAGTAGCAACAACCATTACCATGGCATGGTCCCTGCGGATGAATCATCCATCAACAATATGATGCTGAACAACAAGGTTATAATTAGCCCCCTGAACCTGAAAGAAAGTCATGATCATCAACAAGAAGATTGCTGCGTGGTGTGTTTGGAGCAACTGGCCGAGGTTGGATCCCAGGTTTCCCAAATGCCCTGTTCTCATCAATTCCACACTGCCTGCATCCAAACATGGTTGAACAACAGCCATTACTGTCCTGTTTGCCGCTATGTTATGCCCGCAGCTCAAGACTCTTAATTATTAGCTTTGCTTTCTTTGAATTTTGATTTCGATTGTTGGAGTTAAAAATACCATCTTTCTTTTCTAACTTGAATTGGCTTTTCTGTTGATTAGTGTTAATTAATTAGTAGATATATGTTTCCAGCAACCCAACATTGAGCCTTTTATTTTATAGGCTTTGTAATAATGTCCTAATAATACACAACTCAAAATTGTCTTACTCGGATTGTAGAGATGATATATTTAATAATCAGAGATTATATTTACTTGGAAAAAGTAGTTGTTAAAAAAACCTAAACCTGGTGGAATTGATCGAATTAAAAGGAAAAGGAGAGGTATTTAAACAGACGGTAAATGTAGATGGAGAGTATATACCATGTGGAATTTTACAAATGAAATTAAAAAGCTTTGCAACAATTAATGTTCAAATTTAAGACTTTGAAAAGATGTATTTTCCTGTGTAAGAAAATTGTGGATGGAGGATATATATGTGTGTGTCTGGAAAAAGATGCAGCAGCAGACTCATGTCTAGGAACCATCGTGTAATGAACAGAAATCACTGTCAGGATATAGTAATAAGCAAATGCTACACAATCCAATTCCATATGCAAATCCATCAGCTATTTCTATTTGGCTTGACATGTCCCTAAAATCAATTTTCCTTGCACCTTCAAGTAATATTCGTCATTATCAAGGACACAACCACATGTCCAAGTACTTGCATTATCTGAGTGTCAAAGTACTTTTGCTATAAAAATTAAAAAGCCCTCTCACTGAAAGATGAAATCCATTTGACACTCTTTTAAAAGCAGCAAGACATGAGTGCAAGTGGATGTGCATCCCTTAAATAAACTTGAAACAATCTATCTTAATTCTTAAAAAATAAAAGTTATTTTTGTCAAGTCAAGGACAAGTCGACAAGGATATTATAATGACCAAAAAGTTCATCATCCCCACAAGCAATTCATGGTCTTTCGGTCATTTCAGTTAAGCCCCCCACCCCAACCAATACGTAATAATAATCGAATTCGAAATAATAAAGAAGACTGGAAGTCGTCTAAGTCTTCTTTCAAGTTTCAACTTTAAAGCTTAAAAACCAGGGAAAAAACAGAGAGCTTGGAAATTCGCAAATTGTAGCAGAAATGGATAGCCTTGGCCTTACGCCAGGTCTTACAGAGAGAGCATGTTCAATTGCCATGAAAGCGCACAAGTCAACGGAAAAGCCTTACCTTGTAGAAAGCTGTCCTAGCAGCCCATCGGATATTTTCTTCAGCTTCCCTGGATCTTGGTCTGTCCCTGATTGGTTTACTCGACCTCCTTTTGGGGAAATCAAGATTGATCGCTCACAGTTTCTGTCTCACAGAGGCGTTGCCACATCTCTTAGAAGTATTGGTCGTGATGAACTTGCAAGGGTTAATGAAGGGTTTTTGAAAAGATTAGAACTGATTCTCAATAACTCTTCGCTTCAGACTGAGGTAGGTATTCTTCTTAATACCACTCATTTGCCTTTTATCTTTCTTTTTTTTTTTTCAATTTCATTTCTTTCTTTTTGAGAAATTTTCATTTCATTTCTGTTTGCTTTTGTACACTTGTAGTATTATTATGTAGTTACTATGTAGTTACTCTACTATAGTGTTTCTTGTTTAGCTTTGGTCCCAATTCAAAAAAGAAAAAAAAATCAATTCAAAAAAGAAAAAAAATCTTTTTTTAGATTTTGTTCTCCAGTTTGGTAGGAATATTATTTTTGCTGAGTTTGTTGGGATGCCTTATAAGTTATAAGATTTACCAAGTGATGGTGCTGAAATTAATTTAAAAAAAAAAAATTGTAAAAATTTGGTGCATTTATTAAATTAAAGTAAAATAAATTCTAGTTGAATCATTAAAAATGCATAGCCTGACAAGTATAGATTTGGATGTTTGTTAGGTAGAAAAAGCTATCGCAGACAAGAAGCGGATAGTTTTTACAGGGCATTCCTTTGCTGGTGGTATTGCTATGCTAGCAACAGTTTGGTATTTGGAGAATTACTACAAAAAATCTGAGGAAACTGGGATGTCACCTCTGTGTGTGACTTTCGGATCCCCTCTTGTGGCTGATTTCATCTTTAACCAAGCTCTTAGTCGAGAGAAGTGGTCCAACTGCTTCATACATTTTGTGATGAGATACGACATTGTCCCGCGTGTTTTTCTCGCTCCTCTGTCTTCCATGGAACGAGACTTACAGCAGATTCTCCACCTGTTTAACCAAAAGGCAATCAATCCAAGTCTGGGACTGGAATCTATTAGAGAAGAAGCGTCCAGGTTGTATAAAACTGTAATGAGACATGCATCAGCTGTTGCCAGCCATGCCGCCTGTCAACTAATGAAAAACACAAATCCCATAATGGAAACAGTAGCAAGCTTCATTGAGATAAGCCCTTACAGACCTTGTGGAACTTTTGTCTTCTGCACCGGCAATGGTGAACTGATAGTGCTGAGAAATGCAGATGCCATCCTGCAACTTCTCTTCTACTCTTCTCAGCTGTGCTCCGAGAATGAACTTGATGAGGTTGTAGAGAGAAGCCTCAACAGCCACTTCAGTTATCCAAGTGAACTTGAGGAAAGATTAAGCATTCAAAATTTGGATAATTTACAAGGGCTTCCCCTCTCCACAGCTGATGAGAATATAGCAATCAACATGAACAGAATGAACATGGCTTTAAATGACCTTGGCCTGGTAAGTCTCACTTCTTCTTCACCTTCTCCACATATCTCAAACTTTTTTCTTAGTATTTCTGTATGTAATGTAATGTAATGTAATGTAATATAAATCTAACATCCAGTGTCCTGTAATTAATTCCAGAGCACTAGAGCTAAATTGTGCCTCCGGGCTGCAGGAGAGCAGGAGAAGCAAAAGCTAAGTAACCAGAAAAGAGTGGATGCGAAGAAGAAAGACATTGAAGATGGCCTTGCAATGCTAGAAGAATACAAAACAAAATCTGCTGTTTGTAATGTCGGGTATTATGATGCTTTTAAGATTTCAAAAGAAGAAGATGATTTCAAAGCAAATGTTAAAAGGCTCGAACTAACAGGAATATGGGATGAGATTGTTGAAATGCTGAATAAGAATGAACTCCCTGAAGGATTTGAGAGCCAAAGAGAGTGGGTAGAGCTTGCAACCAGGTACCGCCGCATTGTTGAGCCTTTGGATGTTGCCAACTACTATCGACATGCAAAGAATGAAGACACAGGACCCTACATGGAGAAAGGCAGGCCTAAACGCTATAGATACACCCAAAGATGGCGTGAGCATGCCCTACACATGCCCATTGGATCAAGTTCGGAATCCTGTTTCTGGGCTGAGGTGGAGGAGCTGCAGCTCCATACAAGCACTGGCCTTGGAGCATTTGATGATGTCAGGGAAAGAATTTTAAATCTTGAAAAACAACTCGAGGAATGGTCTCGAGGTGGGCATATAAGCAAAGATGTGTTTTTGGAAGGCTCCACCTTCACCAAATGGTGGATAACACTCCCTCACCAACATAAATCACTCTCTTGTCTCAACCATCTAATCAACAGCTAAGCTGAGAAAACTCAACTACTTAACCACCGCTTGGAATTGATAAACTACAAAAGCAGAAGCAGTGGGGATGATACACTCCCTCAACACTCCAGCTATCTCACTTCTTATATAGCATTTATCTCTACTTGGACCAAAAACACGTCTAAATACTAGATCTTTGCAACAGAGAAAATGATTTATTCCTATTTTTGTAATGTGTTTAGTGTGAGGTTTAGTTTCAAGAACAAGTCGGTTTTTGAAATGTGTTTAGCATAAACCTTTCTTTCTTTTCATTTTCCATGTTCCCTCCTACCACCAAAAACTGTATATGAATAACTGAACATCTATCCTGTTCTGATTCACAAGGCCGAAAATACAAAACCCTCCATCAAATGAACCAATACAACTTCAGCATTATCCACAAGACTTCTAGGATCTTGGGTCTAATAAGCATAAACAGCACAGAAAAGTCAGCAATAAACCACCCATGACAGAAGCACGCTAAATTGTAAATTGTGTGATCAAAAAAATTCTTCCAAAGCACTTGGCTACTATAAAGCATTGCCTAGTTCTTCCTAAACATTAACTCAAATTCTTCCAAAGAACATATATTTTCATAAGCTTGGTCAATGGTCATGAATTTCCATTTTAGCTAAAAGGCAAGCATAAAACATACACTCACATTTCTTAACATAAAGCCTTTAGGACCCAACCATGATAGACAGCATTACATACTATATATAGTATATATACACATGTAAAATAGCTATGCACCAATTCCACTATTCGTTGCAATTAACATACATGCATGTTGAATATCAATAAATCAAGTAAATACATCATAATATGCGCGTCATCTCGAATACAAGTTTCCAAAATCTCATCTATTTCCTGACAGAATATCATCACTTGACCGCATAAATACATCAACCTTCTGATATGGTACCAAGATGTTAAAGTTTAATTTTCTCTGCAGTTTTATCTACTTGTCCACATTACTAGAGATGGCTTCATAATATAAACAAAAGTAAAGCCTCCTTCACAACATCTCTTTCAGATGAGAAGGTTGTTAATAAACTAGTGATTAACTAATTATACTGAATCAGGCATACTCATCATAAAAGCCTAAAAGAGATTCACAAAAGCATTGAAGCACCACCAGTCAAGAAAACATTTGTGCTTATAGAACTATGAAGTCCTAGAGAATCCCATCAAGCGGACATGGTTATTTGTCATTTAACCAAGCAAATAAGCACTATACGGGCGAGCAGTACCTTTGGACGATGCAAGCGATACTTCTCCTGGCTACTCTTGCTCCTGTCAAGGTCTGAAAAGATCATTGACACTGAAACTAAAACTCAACTTCAACATCATAAGACAAAAGAGGAATTTTAACCTCCAAACTGTATATTCACGGAAATGTGATTACACTTGCAAAAGAACAAAGCAAAGCATGAGTGAGTGAGTGAGTGATATTGATAGGCTATAGCACTCACCAGGAAATATAATGCAAAACTCTTGCTTTCTCTTTTCTTATATCTCTCCCATTTTTATACTATTTTCATTGACTTTTCAATAAAGGCCAACACTTAGGTCCTGTTTGATGTTTACATAAAGAGTTGAAAATTATAATTTTCAGTAAAGACAACAATTAGTTTAGGTAAAACACAAATGGCCCTTTTATCAGCTTTTTCGCAAAAAGTACTTAGAATGCACAAGTCCATATTGTCCCTTCACATCAAAAAGCTCCTTTCTCACATCTTTCATTACAATCCAAAACAAATTTTTGTTCTTTCATTAATAAAAAAGAAAGTCTAAAATAGAATGTCATACCATCGTGTATGAATAGCCTCATACACCGAAGATCCCACCCACTAGCAATAGCATAATTTACAAGCCAATAACATAGGAAAGGTGTGAAAACTTGGTATAATCGCAGAAGCTTAACACATATGACATAAAAAGCAATGGAATTGCAGAAAAAAAAGAAATAGAAATTATTATTTATGCACAAGAGTTAGTCAACAGCTGAAAAGGATATTTGAGAAAGAACACAAAGTCCAGAGAATTAAATTTAAGAAACAAGTAGAGAAAGCAGCATAATCCTACAAAAAGAACAGATGCAGAGATCTCAAAGTTAGTCATTAGCCAAAATGTACTTGGAGATACTATAGGTGAAATTGCAAAATAGTGTCTTAATCTATCTTTGACCTCTATACAGGTGATCCAGACTAATCAAGCAGAATCACCTAAAGATCTCATGGCAAGCCATCAACAGTTACTATTTGACCATCATTTATATAATCAGTTTATCATCAATCAAGTGCTGAGTATGCTCAAAATGCTTAAATAAAAACGAAATTCTTGCCCGCATGCCTTGGAAAAATACCGATAATTAAACCTAAATAACTTCCACAACTTGTTAGAAGGTAATTTTTATGATAAAGTTGAGAACAGTTACAGCTCTGGAATTCAAGGAGAAAGCTCAAACGAAACAAAAAAACATTCAGATCTTGGTATTGTCTTCTATGACCATTAATAATTGCTCAGACAAAATCGCATTTTAACAAATCTACGAAATTACAAGATGCCTAACAGTATAAAATACCATTAAAACAGGTTGGTTATTTTGATCTGTTTATAAGTAAGGATTTCTAAACCATATTTAGTCCTTTAGCCAAAAAAAAATCCATATTTAGTCCATTCTAAAGTGAGGATCTTAGTACATACTAAAGTGAGGATGCCAGAGAATATTCAAAACAATGTGCAAGCAAAAAGAAACCATGGGTGGACACTATAGGTTGGGTTTGGTTCGTGGAATGTAGCGGGGAAGTGACGGGAATGTCATTCCCACCTAAATTTCCATGTTTGATTGGAGGCATGAAAAGTTAGGTGGGAATGACATTCCCACCACTTTCCCACTACATTCCACGAACCAAACCCAACTTAAGATTTGTTTCAAAGATTTCATGTCTAATCATATATTTATATGATTTAATTAGCAATTTCTTCATGCAAAATTAATGGAAAGGTTAATTACTGAACTCTTAACCACTACTCCCTCAGTCCCATATTATTATATGTCCCTCAGTCCCATATTATCTGTCCACTTTGGGTCAAAATTTCCTAACTTTGACCTTTAATTATAAAAAAAATTATACAAAAATAAATTTTAAAAAATTTTATTTTGATTAAGTTAAGTCTTAAACTATTCAAAACATATTTTTTGAAAATTTGATTGTATATATATTTTTTGTAATCAAAGGTCAAAGGTATAATCAGTTTGACCCAAAGTGCACAGATAATATGGGACGGAGGGAGTATTAAGGAAGAACAAAAAAAAGGCAAATGAAGTAAGATTATTACATTTAGACAGGCATTCAAATTATTTCAAACTGTCAGCGAAGAGCAACCCAAAACATCCCTCAAAATAAAAGCAGAACCAGTTAACCATGAATCCTTATACTTCATCCATTATCCATACTCTGTATAAAGGCAAAAGCAGACATGGGTCACCAAAAGGTCGCACAGATTCCACAAAAAAATTCTATTACAAAAACTTTCAATAAATCAGTCCTACTTACATAACACAACTTACATAGTCTCTAGCACAACTAGAGGAGAAATGTAACTGCCAACAATACCAATTTCTCATGTTTACTTAATATGAAAAGCATAAGCAGATTAAAAGTTATACCATATCTTAAGATGGAAAGAGATCTCATAGAAGTGGAAAACACAATGGGAGGCACGTAATTTATTGTAATATTATTCTTTATGTATTGAATTTCTATACCACCTTATCTATTCACATAACAAGATAAGTCCTCTAATCAGCTCATGCACCACACAGATAAGAACCAAACTCAAAGAAAAATAGCTCGAATTCCAGGGTGCCAAAAGAGATAAACACTATACTCATCTAAACCTAAAAAACTCAAGAGTTAAGACTAGAAAGTGCAATAAGCGGGAAAAGGAAGGACTGAACCAACATACATAATTCACAAAAGCAGACTTCTAAGACCTTGCAAACATGCTAGAAGAACGAGCCAACCTAAATGTCAGGCTGCCTTCTTGAATGCTAGCTTCAGCCTCCATGGGATCTTGTTCATATTGCTTCCTGCAACCAGGACATCGCCCATCCTCCTCAAGAATCCTCTTGTGGCAGAAAAGACAGAGCCGAAATCCACACAGGCAGGGGAAGAAACTTGAGTCAGTGAAATCCAAATCCTCATAGCAAATGGGACATGAAGATGGCACTGTAAAGGTACTGCTATGAATCCATGGCACCCCTCTCTGACCAAAATGCCGGTCAGTATTGGGAAAACTCCGCTGCTTAGACAAATTTGGAAGACTCTGTGGACGAAAAGCATCATCAGCCCTCCATGCCCTGCTACTCCCTGTAACCCTCTGCACCATTCTTGGACATTCGGGTTTTGCATTCCTCAAATCTGACCCCTCCCCTTTCAAACCTAACTGGGGATTTTGCTCATGCTCTGGAGTCGATCCTAAAAAAGGGTTTTCTCTGTTATTGTTGTTGCGCTCCATTTCTCGCTTGTCATCATCAGCAGCCAATGCATCGGCAACTGCCTCCCAATCATCCAAACATCCATCATCCCCTTCTTCTTCCGTGATGCTACCAGAACAGCACCCGCCACTGCTTGTGCTACTGCTGCTGCTGCTGCTATTGGTGAAGCTTGTTCCAGAACCTGTTCCCTCCAACAGAATGCTGTTCATGGGGCTATTTGAAGGCAAAGACTCCGAATCGCTCTCATGTTGGACTAATCCAGTTTCTCCGCCTCGGTTAGCCTCGCCTCTTCTACTCATCTCTAAATTCTCCAACAAACAGTCCGTTTCGCCCTGTGGCCTCTGCTTCAAATCCCCACCATTCGTTCCCTCCTTGCAACAACCCTTGTTCTTTACAGCACCTAACAAAACAAATAAAAAATAACTAACATATAACCCTAATTCACAAATAAAAAGAAATTATTCATTACATACTATGCGAAAGCCATTGCTCTCGGCGAGCATCCAGTTTGCACTGCTTCAGTTTGGCAGACCTCTGAAAATTTCCACCAATATATTAAACGAAACATCAATCACAATGAACAAAAGTGATATGAAATAAAAATTCAAATAAAAAAAAAGAAAAAGAGAGGATATAAGAAAATTCTTACCCTCTTCTTTCTGGAGAAATCTTTGCAGTTATTGGCAGAAGGGGAGGGAGTGGTGTTAATCGAATCAGAATCCATTGCTTCTGATGAGAAAAGACTGATTTTTCCTTTTCTTTAAAATTATTTTGGAGATTAGAGAAAACCCTAATTTTTTTTTTCCCCTTTAGGAGTTTTGTTCGAGTTCTCAGAGAAAAAAAAATCAGAGTATGGATAACGGAAACTCCTCTGCTACGCTCGCCCTTTCACTTGCACTGCCACTTCCAAACAAGGCCCAAAGCCTTTAATTTATAGTAAAATATATATAAAAATAACACGCCATGATGTAATGTAACTCTAAAAGTTACTGCCTATTAGCCATTAGGTAACGCCTAAGTCCTAACCAAAGTAAATCGAGTTTTGGTAGAAAAATGAGGGCAAGTGTTACGTGCTACGAGACAGTGAGAGACAAGTTTTTTTTTTTTAGAAGAAAAGTTTTATAGTATTCCCTCCGTTCCAAATTGAATGACCACATTTGATTTTTTGAGGTCAAATAAAGTCATCTTTGACCATTAATTATTACAAAAATATAATTTTTAAATTTTTTTTAAAATAAACTTTGGAAAATTTAAAACTTAAATTTTTCAAAACATATTTTTTAAAATTTTAATTGTATATAAATTTTTCATAAATAATAGTCAAAAACGATTTCATTTGACCAAAAAAATTCTAATGTAGCCATTCAATTTGGAACGGAGGGAGTAATTATTTTGACAGTACTAATTTTATTTTTTAAAAATATATACAGTATATATAATGATTATATTATATATTATTTTTGGGCTTAAATGTCACTTTGCACCTTTACATTTATACAAACTACTACTTTGTATCCAACTCTTTTATTTTGATTACTTTACACCCTGATGTTTTATTTTTGTTTCACGTTGCACCTATAGTTATCGAAAATTCCTTAAGTTAAGTTCCAACGTGAGCGTGAGCATAAAATAAGCGAAAATAAAAAATTTTGCCATGTCAGCATGTCATGTGGCTTGTTTTTATACGCGTGGCGTGCCACGTAGAACTCCGTGACAGTGCCGTTAATTCCTTGTAACAAAGGGTGCAATGTGGAACAAAAATAAAATATTAGGGTGTAAAGTGATCAAAATAAAAAAAAATTGGGTGTAAAGTGGCAGTACGTATAAACTTTAGGGTGCAAAATGACATTTTTTTGGCCATGAAAAAAAGGGTCTCTTGGTGGGCGTCATCGACCCTAGGGGCTCTAAGTCCCCCGCTCCCTCTTAAACCCCGGTGACTCCATGGCGAGGGACACACCTGTGGGTAGTAGTGGGGCGTGCCAAGAGTGGATCATAACATAAGGTGGAAACAAGTAAGAATCTATGTGAGAAAAACCTTACGTTTACTCAGACTCGAACCCATGACCACGCTTGCAATAAACCTTACACTCGGCTTCCTGCCACTAAGCCACCCACAGTGGCTTAAGCCATATATATTTTTTACGGCATTTAATATTCATTTCATTTTCTACCAAAAAAATAGCATTCATTTTTCATTTGAAAATAAACATATATAAGAGACGACAAAATAAACATATTTTTTATATATTTATAATTATCATTAATATTATTCGAGCCGGTCAGTCCATTATTAGGTAAAGTTATGTAAATAATAGCTTTCTCCATTCACAATGGATTATAAGGTAAAGTTGTGTAAGTAATAGCTTTCTTCATTCACAATGAACTCGAGTTCGAGATCGTGTTTGAAAGGAACAAGTAATGAACCACTTGTAGCAATCATTTGCTAATAAATAAATATATATGAACTTATAAACATTTTTTTATTAAATTATAAATTATTAACTTATATTTAACTGATTTGATAAACAAACTTTATATCATATATCATAAATTAAATAAATAAGTTTGATTCTCTTAATCAATCGCATAAACAATTTAATCAATAAATCTGAATCAACTTAAATCAATAATTTAATAGTCAAATGAAAAACAGACAATTCCACTAATTTATCTTTTATATGGGAGAGGAAAAAACAATGGAGAGGTCTACTGATAACTTATCTGATGGCTCACAAAAAGCCATCTCATCTATTTCTTACTCATCTAAAAACTCACATTATACTATCTTCACACCGTTTTCTTATCTCACTCCAACCGTTCTAATCTGAGCTTCTATAGAGAGAAAAAGAAAAAAAAAAAAACATGTCAGCTTCTTGCTCCAATTTATAATCTCGACTTTGACTCTCTTCTCCTTTTTCCCTCTTCAACATTAGACAAAGGAATTGGACAATTTCCCTTTCACTTCCCACATATGACTTCCAAAAAGATTTGGTTTCTTGATTCATAAATTGCAATTTATAGTGGCTTTTTAAGTCATGGTGAAAACCTCCTGTTATTTCAAAGCGCTGCTTATTGTTTCTTTTCAAAGCCAAATTCGTCACTTATCGAATTTGGCGGTAAAACCCATCGAAAAGGTTGAAAGATAGATCTAAAACTTATGATTGATTCCTAGTTTTTGTTTTGTTTTGTTGCACTGGGCAAGTAACCGATTGTTTCTAGTTTCTGCTATTGTACTTTGCACTCTCAAAGCTTTTTTCTAATAAATTGTCTTTTTTGAGAACATCTAATAAATTGTCTTTACTTTCAAAAAGAAACTTGTAATTAATTAAATTATAGATTATATCGTAGTTGAGAGATTTCTCAAAAAAAAAAAAAGTTTTTGTTTTGAATCTGAAGATGAATCGAAGCTTGGGCATTGGCAGGATTAGGAGTGAAACGAAAAGAAACAACGGGTTGAGAAATTATATTGAGAAGAATTGTGAAGAAGAAGGAGCATGAGCTGTTAATTCATACAACAACTAGGCCATAAGAGGAGAGAAGCATAAACACAAGCTAACTGGAAGCGATGACAGTGTCAAATGCTAAAACGATGAGTTTCAGATGAAATAAGAAGAGGGTGACGTGGCTTATAATGAGCCATTAGATTAGATGTTAAGATCAGTGGACCTTTCCACTGTTTTTTAGCAGTGGAGAGGATCCTCCCCATAATATATATAGGGTTTTTTTTTTTCTTTTGACACAAATCAAATCAAACTATCACTAATTTGAGCGTCAAGCCGTCACTGTTCATAAGCAGAAATTAATTGAACAGTGCAATGGCTACACTCAATTTTAACACCGTTCTCCGACCCAAAAATTACTCCACCCAATCTCCTTACCTGCTCTGCCCGATAGCCCCGACATCAATTCATCTCTCAATTTCTTTGACCTATTTGATCAGCTTTCAATGAGAGCAAATCTTGGCAGGTATACGGCATGCCCACCACACCCCTTCATCTTCTTTCTCTCATCTTCCTCCCCACTCTTCTGTTTCTTCTTCTCACTCCTTTTTTTTTTTTTTTAGTTCATGATTGTTCAATTAAGTAGATTGGAATCAAATTCCAAAGTGAAGAAGTGACTCGGCTCGCCGTTGCCTGAAATATGTTTTTTTGGGGTTTTTGTTTTCAACGTTAGGGAAGGGAGACAAACAGGATAGGTTGAGAGATAAGAGATTGCCAGATTGGGATAAGAAATGAAGATGTCTCATTTTGTTGTCTACTTTTTTGCCATGAAAGATCCTCCAGATTCCTCTGCTCCTCTTCTTCATTTCCAGGTGGGCATATAACGTTTAACATGCATTCCCTTCTTCAATGTTTTAGTCAGTTTATAAGTTTTGATGCTGGTGAGTCAACCACTTTATGAGTGTGATTTATCTTCTTCTTATCTATCTGCTTAGGAGTATCGCCTTTGCATATCATAAGAAGCAACAACGTTCATTTAATTCAACATTCCAGCTGGAGGTTCCTGCCATCGTTCCTGTTGCGTATCATTTTTTTCTATTCAGATTAATTTTGCTCCTTTGCTTTGAATATGCCTTAGAATCGAAGGGATGTGTCTAATGGGATCTGCCTATTATTATTGTTTAATCATTTTGCTTTCTTAATTTTCTTGAAGGTAACTCTGTCACGGATTGTTGCTGGTCTGATTCCACCCTTTTCCAACAATACATAAAGTTTGTAAGTGCCCACAAATTTCCTTGAAGAATACATTTTTGGTGGGGATATATTAGGTAAACTTTGTATAGTCATATATCTTTCCCTTTTGCTTATCAAAATCTATTATTATTGCTGTGTCAAGCTATGCAAAATTTGGTGTGCAAATCCGGTTGATTCAAGTGATGACTACTTCAACCTTTCTTTTTCTTGGCATCTGTGCTGAGAGAGTTCCATTCAGCTGTAGAGACAATTACAGGTTAGTCTATTTTACATAAACTGATTCCAATATTTAGGCTCACTAATTTCTTGCTTAAAATTGTTGGTCTGACACCATTACTTCAGTTTGCTTAAAGGTACTAAGAAAGTTTTGAATTTTTTAGCCAACAGATCTGATTCTGTACTTAATACTTTGAAATTGGAATGAATAGTTAAACGCTTTGTTATTTATCCTATCTTTTTTCTTTTTGTTACATGGAGAAATTAAAGGTGACGCCATTTGGGACATATACAATAGAGCACGGTACTTTTTTAGCAAAGAATGACATATTTAGGGATCCATAAAAAACACAAAACCTCTTGAACTTAGGATGAATAATTATGATTGTATCATGTTTATATCACTATGTTGGTTGTCTTCATTATTACATACATCCAATTCAATCGGAAAGCTGCCATGTTTTCTTTGCATAACTGAATCTAATGTGGAAATATAAGCATTTGCAATTGAATTGAATATAAGCTGCTAAATATTTGTTAGTCACCTTGGAAAAGCCAAAGTACAAGGCTGACCATTGAAACTGAAATAAAATAACTTTTTTTTTGTTTTATTTAATTAAGTAGGCCCAGAGAAATGGCTAAATACATTCTAGTGGGATGTTTCAAAATTGTCCTTAGTTTATACCCTTTAATGTTGGAATAATTTCTTTGTTTCTTAGCAGCAGCTGCTAAAGGTCTGTTATGTTAGATTCTTAAATTTTCTTCAATGGTTTATGTTCTTTTTTGTTTCTTAGTTTTTAAATTTTTTTTCATCTCACTTAATGCTTCCACTCTTGATCATTTGTATGACTGTAGTATATGCTTTTATATAAGACCATAACTTCTATAGGGTTCTTATTTTCTTAGTAATTCTCTTTGATTTTCTTCACACTTTTCGTTTCTCTTTAATTGAATTACAGGTAAGAGAAGAGAGACCAATGGGTAGAGATGAGAAAATAGGAGCCAGAAAGGAGAGAGGTGGGAGAAAATAAGAGAAATAGAGACATGGGAGCTTCCTCAAATCTTGCTTTTTACTTCACTTTCTTCTATTGCCCAGGTTTGTATTTATCTTTCTAATGTTGGATCTTCTCCTATTTTTGCCTCTGAAGTTAATATTAATCTTAGTTTATGTGTTTGTCTGCGAGAGACTGCTTTTGGGACTTGAATTTTCCCTGTGCAAGTTGGGGTTTTTCCTTATTTTATACATCTTTGTTTATGAAAATCTTTTTCATTTTCTGTTTTCTTAAGTGATGCAGTTTTTCCATAGTAGGAATTACCTTAAGCTTAATGTGTTTTGTAATTGTGTGAAACTGCTTAATGTCGGTACCTATGTGCTATTCTTTTTCCCTTCTTTTGCACATCTGTTGGTGTCGGTATGTTGCTTCATTATTCTTGCTTACTGACTTTTTCTCCTCAGGTATTTTTCTTCCCTTTTTTGGTTAATTCCAATTCTCACACTCAAATAAAATCAACATGGAAGTATTCTGATTTTGTTTCCTTCCTTTCATTCATGAATTCTATAGGTTTTGGTTAAAATTAGACTTTTAAACTATTATTTTGGATCTGTGATTCTATAGTTTAGTTTAGTTTAGTTTAATTTCCTTTCTCTTATTTATGTGTATGTATGTATCCATATGCTTGATCTTGGTTACTGAGAATTTTAAGTCTGTGATTCTCATTCTCTATTTGGTAGTTGGGAAAATTTGGACCATTTGGAAGACTGTGTGGATATGAAGCTGTTTAGCTAAGAATTACTTGAATTTAGATTTCAACTGGAATCATCCATCCTGTTTATAATCTTTTTAATTTGCTATCATATAGGATGTTTTGTTTTATCAATCCATGGTCAAAGTGAAGTGGGGTATGCTTTTCCATTTGTTGTCTTTGGGACAAGGGGATTGCAGGAGAGGGACACGATTGAGATGCTGCCCTTACCTTGAGCAGTGTTTTGTTGCAGAACTTTTCTGATTCTAATTCTTATATTTGGAATTTTCATACCCTTGATAATAATAGTAGAATGTGAACCAAACGAGCATACAAATCAGGATTAGAAAGCCGCATCATAACTTCTAGGAAACTAACTCTAAGTGACAGCCAAAATATATCACCCAAAAACTTGCAAATATTAGCAGGAGAGAGGTCACACTTACCATCGGCTTCTCATTGTCTTTTTAGTTAGAATCATGCAGCAGATCCAATATATCTTTCTTAAACCTTCGATGCGGGTTTTACATTGTTCAACTGTGAGTTCATTTATATATAAATTTCTTTTGGGTTTTTTTTCATTTAGTTTGAAACAAAACTAGGAATTTATTGTCCCTTTCTTTGTTACAGTTCCTTCCAAGTTGTAATTTGTATCTATTCTAATCCTGATTTGTATTTGTTGGTTCAATCAATCGATAGTTCGTGGAAACTCTCCCCAGGAAGAGAGTGTTGGACAAAAAAAGGTTGAAGCTACCTCTGAAAATAATGCTGCAAGTAATCATTCAAGTGGATGCATGTCTAATGTCCAAAGAAATAAGTAGCAAACTGAGCAAGGGAGTGATGCTCAGGTCAGTGCTCTTGATCAGTCAAGTGGATGCATGTCTAATGTCCAAAGAAATAAGGAGCAAACTGAGAAAGGGAGTGATGCTCAGGTCACTGCTGTATTTCTTGAACACTTCTTGCTTCTTGCATCTTTAGCCAATATTGCTAAACAAATGAGCTTAGCATGTTAGATAGCAACCAGGGTAAGCATTCTGTTTTTATTTAAGCTGTAATAGCTGAAATTTAGTGGCCTCTTTACTTTGTTGTTCAATGTAAGTTCTATTGCTACTGCAGAGGTTGCTAGAGTTGATGCAAGCTACTCAACTTTTATCTTGGTGCAGTAATTTATGATCATGCTTACAAGTAGTGTGTTTCTGGTCATGCTTAAAAATGTAAGTTTTATGGTTCTAATTGTTAAATTATCTAAAACATTTTACTTTGTTCTTTTGATATTCATGTTCTGTGTTACTCTTGCTTGAATATAATAAAACGATTGAGATGATTGATACATCATTGATGACTGAAACAATTATTCTTTGTGCAGGTGCTAAATTGGATGCTAAAAAAGCAATTTATAACTAAAACAATTGTTTTTCGAGAATGCCATAGCAAATAGTGCAATGAATTTGGCTGCTTTGGGCTGGTTTCAAATGCTGAAAACCAGCAGGTGCTTTGAGATCAGTAAGCTTTGAATTTGCTCTTAGGTGAGTTGACATCTGAGTTTGAATTCTTTTGAATTTGATTTATTGTCTGAATGGTGAGTTTAAATTGTTTGTAATTGGGTTTATATTTGTGATATCGTGTGTTTGTTCAGTGAGAATCATGGCATCATTGGATTTGATGTTCTTAATTGATGATCAAATGTTTCAATATTAAGACCTTTTGTTCGTGTGGTTCTGTAGTTGTTTTAGATGTTCAACTTATGAGAACTCCTTTCGGCCTCGATTTTCATTTTGCCTTTATCTTAGTCTTGTTTGGAGGAATTGGGTTTTGAGTTGAGGTTTGGTTTTTTTTTTGGCTGTGGAGGTTTTCTTTGGCCAAGGTAAGGTCTCTGGACTTATCCAATGAGAAAGATTATGCAAACCATGCCATGCTCATAAATCCTATTGATTCTTTTCATAATTCACATGCCATCTGTGACCTTGGACTTAAAGGAATCTTAATGGACCTTTTACCTTTATTTATTGTCTGTTTCATTCAGGGGGTATGGTGGAGCCTATTTGTCTGCAATCTCAACTCACACATGCACTGGTGATGGCAATGCTATGGTTGCACGTGCTGGGCAACATCAACTCACACGTGCACCGGCAATGGCAATGGCAATGCTATGGTTTGTTGGTCTTACTATTTTGAATTCTCTTTTATTTGAAATTGAGGTTCACTTTGTTAATCTGCAGTTTACAGGGTCTCGTGGTGAAGGTGGCATCCTTAGAAATAGTGAAGGTGAACGATTTATGGAATGATATGCGCCTACAGCCAAGGATCTTGCTTCAAGGGATGTTGTTTCGACATCTATGAGCATGGAAATCAGGAGGATTATGAGGTCGATTTTACTATCGGGTGGAACTGTTTGCATGGTGTTGCTACGTTCCAACAAGTTTCTCCCACAACCTATAACCGATCCCTTCTATGCCCCATCCTTTTTTCTTCATTTGAGTTCTTCCTAATACTCTCCTAAAGGCTAAAATACACATCTTATGAAAAATTACCTATTAGTTTTATCTATAACTTAATTCTATTGTATTGTATTAACTAATGTGTTTCCCGACCATGATTAAACTGTCCAATTATGTTTTGTTCTTCATTACGATGTATTTTTATCTATATTGTATATCCATATTCAAGTTAATAATATGGTTGCCAACAAAGGACACCAAATATATGGCTATTAAAATGATGCTATTATATACAATTCTATTTCTTTCCTCGATTTCTGATTCAATCATTGTACAAACATTTTACAACACCGATATAAAAAACCCAAGCCCGCGCTACGCTGCGGGCCAAATTCTAGTATATATAGGGGACATTGGGGGTTTAGATATATAATATATTATATTAATATAAGATATAATATATATATATATATATATATATATATACATATATATGTTTTAATAGTTTAGGACAAATTTTCTTTGATTAATTTATTATTGGGATAAAACTCTCTTTTACCATGATGGTTTTCTCCATTCGCGAACTTAAACATGTATAACATAAGTTAATAACCTATGTTTAGTACTATTCTAATCTATACTAATTATAATGTGAATTCCTGAGTTTGTGTCACGAGTTGACTCGGAGACAAACTCGGTGACTCACAAATCAAATATTTAAAAATCATTACATTTAAATAAAAAAAACTGCTCCCTATTAAATTAGTTACCCATTAAAATAAAATAACTAGTTCCTACTAAGTTGGTTACCCATTAAACTTCTTTTCATGTTATCCACTAGCACTATACAATTAACGTAATTATCATTTTTTAAAGAAAAATAAATTTCTTCCAAAACCAATTTCTTCTTTTTTCATCTTTTTTCTTTCCATAGTTCAAAACCTTTCTTCATCTTAACTCCCAAAAAATAAATTTATTATCCATGTAAGTTTAGAGAAAGGTAACAAGAAAAAAAGGAATCCAAGTAAATCGTGAAATACTTTGCACAAGGAATCGAATTTGTAATGGTTTCTCAATCCATCTTTAACATGCTTACCTCTCCAGGTCTATTCTTTTTTCATCTAATTTTTAATTTTTATTGGGGTTGGTACACTGGGTTTTCGGTTTTTCTTTGTTGCAATTGGGATTTTTGTTTTTTTATTTTTTTATAATAGTCAAATATTAAAGGAATAAAGAAGGTAAGATTATAGAATTAAGGCCAGGAAGATCGCATAGATAGTTTTCCTTTCATTGGGTCTTTGGATGATGAGGCTTAAGATAGTTTGCCCTTCATTGAGTCTTTTTGGTATTATCAGCCTTAAAATATATATGCAACACATATTATTTATCTTTAAAAATATATGCTTCTGTGGTGCATACGTTGGTTTCGGTAAAAGGAATTTGTTGAAAGAGAAATTGGAATTCTTGGAAACCGAAAAGGGTTCCATCAGGAAGATTGTGAACTTCATTGGAGATAGTATATGGGGAGTAATTTGGAATAGAAATGTTAATTTGGAATAGTAATTTGTTAAATTTGTGTTTACTCCTCTCATCTATCAAACAATTGCCTCAAATTTATACCACTTCAATATTAATGTGTTCAAATGTTAAATATTCTTAATATATTTTATACACAATATTTTATTAAATGAAAAATCTAACATCCTCTTTTATAAATTTTCATATCTTAATTGATTAATTTTTCGGGTTTGCATAAGCACATGCGTGTGCCCAGTTACTAGTATGCAACTATATGAGGGTGCTAGGCTGCTAGTGTTTTATGCTTCATGGTCGAGATAAAGCAACATTAAATTTTGGATTTACCATTTAGTTAATTTTTCCTTTTTTTTCTTTTTTTACTTTTCTTATATTATTTAGCAAGAGTTCCATGAATTAATTCATTTGGATAACTAATTCGTTTTTGTATTACTAGCATGATGTTTCTTATCATGAGGCATTTACGATTTCCCTGTTGGTTTGATAGGGTCTTATATTTTGTATTTCTAACATTGATCTTGCTATAATTTGAAATTGAGAGGTGCTTCGACGTTTAAACCTCAACAAGGCTTTCGTTAAGGAGATTAATTATCACCATATTTATTTGTTTTGGCGATGGAATGGTTAACATGTATGATTCTGGAAAGGGTGGACCAATAATTATGGCTTCCAATGAAGATATCGAAGTCTGGCCATCTGGACTGGTGGTGTCGCCCCTTTTTTCGCTTATGACTTAATGCTATTTGCAAAGGCTTCAAAAGTTCAAGTTCAGGTAGTGTTAGGTTGGAAAAGTTCAAGTTCATACGCACACGCGTGTGTCCAGTTACTAGTATGCAACTATATGAGGGTGCTAGGCTGCTAGTGGTTTATGCTTCATGGTCGAGATAAAAGCACCATTAAATTTTGGATTTACCATTTATTTAATTTTTCCTTTTTTTCTTTTTTCTTTTTTTTTTTACTTTTCTTATATTATTTAGCAAGAGTTCCATGAATTAATTCATTTGGATAAATAATTCGTTTTTGTATTACTAGCATGATGTTTCTTATCATGAGGCATTTACGATTTCCCTGTTGGTTTGATAGGGTCTTATATTTTGTATTTCTAACATTGATCTTGCAATAATTTGAAATTGATAGGTGCTTCGACGTTTAAACCTCAACAAGGCTTTCGTTAAGGAGATTAATTATCACCATATTTATTTGTTTTGGCGATGGAACGATTGACATGTATGATTCTGGAAAGGGTGGACCAATAATTATGGCTTCCAATGAAGATATCGAAGTCTGGTCATCTGGACTGGTGGTGTCGCCCCTTTTTTCGCTTATGACTTAATGCTATTTGCAAAGGCTTCAAAAGTTCAAGTTCAGGTAGTGTTAGGTTGGAGAAGTCTAAACTATGTATTTCGCCGAATGTCTATCATAAAAAACCTATAACGTTATGTCTTGAGTAATAGAGATGTGTCATGTGTGAGATTCCTTTAACTCAGGAGCCCCGAGCCTGGGACATACGTTTGACGTGAGATGTTTGACAAAAAAAAAAGACAAATCTATTTTATCTATATTTATATATTGTGAGCAACTGAGTTTGTATCACGGATTGACTTAGACAAACTCAGTTAACTCACTAATGTAATATGTAATAAAATATAAATTTTGATATAAAAGTTGGTTGCCAAACCGCTCTCATGTTTATCCACTAACAGTTTACCAAATCTTTTTCTCTTTAAACTGTAGACCTGACAATTTTTGACATGACACGAAGTTAACTGTGTTTATGTTTTTCCTTGACGAGATTTTGTGTTTCAATCGTGTCAACACGATTAAGAAAATCGTGTTCCGTGTCAAACACGGCTAACACGATTAAAACACTACTAACACGTTTAATTATTCGTTTTGATGTGTCAACACGTTTAACTATTACAGGATAACACGTTTAAGATATGTTTATGTGATTATATTAAGGTTTTATTTTGACCTTCTAAAAATAATTAAAGCATTAATAGCTATGATGTCATTTTATAAAATTTTCAAGGACATTTTAATAATTTTTAATTATTATGCTTGACACGTTTAAATTAACTCTGTAATCGTGTCTAAACATTTAAATCGTGTTGTGCCGTGTTTAAGCTACAAGCAATAAAATCGTGTTAGTCGTGTCGTGTTGTGTACACGACTAATAAACATTTCTCTTATAAGTGTTTGAAATCATTGTAGACACCCATTTTTGTCCTAGAAAGTTCAATTTAAAACAACCTATTTCTTATATGATATCAGGGTTATTCAGGGGCATTTTGGTCACTTGCATGTTCTGGGGCATTTTGGTCTTTTTTAAGTCCACTTTTAATTTAGATTAGCTAATTAGTCATCTAGATTGCATTTGAAAAATCCAAAAAAATCTTAATGTGCACCTTTGGCATTTTCGCATATTTCAGGGCTTAGCTTCATTTAGTATTATTGCATTTTAATTCTTTATTTGAATTAATTTTGTTTCTTAATTTGCGAACAGGGGGCATTTGAGTCAACTCTTAAGTTTTAGAATATTTAGATAATTTAGTTCACATGGCATTAGCTTCATAATTCTAAAGTACAAATATATATATATATATATATATATATATAAATTGGAAAAAAAAAGAGTTGCATTCCATTTGCATTTTGCATTTTCATTTGGTAAAGCATTTTAATTTTTTGCATATTAGACCAATCCCGTTTAGCTTAGTCAAGGCATTTTATAGAATTTGGCAATTCCATTTTCCCTTAATTTCATGCAGATCATCACATCATTTGACATAGTTTGTTGACTTAGATTTTGCATGAATAAGGTTTGCATCTTTACTAGTTTACATGGGATTAATGGTAGCTTTCATTTGCGTTGTATTGTCATTTTGCATATTGGATTTGGTCATCATCAGGGGTAAGGGGGAAAACATAAACTGATTGCACAGCATAGGATCATGTAACTATCTACACATGAATAAAGGAAAGACAATAGAAATTGGAGGGCTTATATTCCCTTATCATTATTATATCGGAAAATTACATTGGAAAATGAAAGAAAAGTGACGTTTAAACTACAACAAGGGGCTCAAGCCATTCTCCCCAACATGTCAATGCATCACCATGGTAGTTCCTAACTTGTGCAGGCATTCCCTAAATCCAAAATCAAAGTGCCCAATTAGACACAAAGAACTACATGTAAAACTGCCAACCTCAACAGCGCAGTCCCAGAGAAAGGCAGATTTGATTACCTTGGAGAGCTCGAACGAAAATGTTTTGTGAACAAAAGTCGTAGAGGACTCCCGGGGCTTCAATTTGAGCACAAGAACGGCATGAATCAGAGCTGGAATGAGGGAGATGTGGGCCCCGCAATCCAGGCCCCAAAAATCTGCAGAAATTCTGGGCAGGAATCGAAGTTTAAGAAAAACTCAAAATTGACCTCTGAGATGACTCCAGTTGACAAAGTGGTCTTCATGGAAGTTGAAGAGCACTCTCCAAGCTTTCCATAGCCTGCAAAAACACATCATTTGGAGTTAAGATGGAAAAGATATGATTTTTTGAAGGCAGCTGCAGAAATGATTCCAACAGCAGACATGTTTTGATCCAAAACAAGTATTCACTTTGTAAATGGCAAGAGAATTTAGACATTGGCAGCAGACATTCATTTTGTTTTCTCACCTTGCATTCAACATTCATTCGCAGCAACAATATAGGCATTTAGCATAGTCTAAGGCATTCCAACACACATTTTCACGTTTCAATCGCACACACATTTCTGAGCAACATTTTTCAAACATTTCATCATTTTAACAACCATTTAGTTCTGCACTTATATCTTTACATTTAGTCAGTTCATTTACATGACCAAAAAACCAAAAAAAAAAAACACAGCATATTTCTTTGGACTTTGCATTTTACTTAGCATTTTGTGCTACTCAAATTACATTCATCATAGGTATTCACCTTCGAATTTAGCAGCCCTTACACTCAATCTTACATTGGTT
>AWWV01010705.1:0-18393 GCA_001974805.1 Corchorus capsularis | reverse complement strand
AGGATTTAAGTGTTTATTGTTTAAATTTAGGATGTATTTAGCTTAAAGGTAGAATCTTTAAATAAAAAATGATTAATAATTGCTAAAGGTTTAAACTTTTAAATTGAAATATTGGATCTAAAGGTTCATCCATTTTTAAGTTTATATTAGTTCAAAATGGTTGCTTGATTCCATTTTAAGTTCATTTCAATTGGAAAAATCAAAACTTTGATTCAAAGTTTGAATTTTCAAACTAAAATTGGCTTTGAAACATGGGCATTAAGCCATTTTTGAGCTAGCTTTAATTTGAAAATCATGGCTTTGAATTAAGGATTTGATTCTTTAAATTGAAATTAATTTAGGAAAGGGGTTGATGAATTTATTTGGATTAATTTTAACTTAAAAGGATTAAACTTCGGTTAAGAATTTGATTCTTTTTAGGTTTAAATTAATTGAAGAATTAGTCTAAGTTTCTCATGCTAGCTTCACTTAATTTGATTCATGATTTTAGATCTATTTTTGATACATTTTAGTGCTTACATATACAATTTGTGTTTTGTGCCCCTGAATTTTACTGATGGTTTTTCTTAGTGTGCAGAAAAGTTCCCAGGATCGTCTAGTTTGGCCCTTAGCTTTCAATTTATTTGTTTTCATTTGGGATTTGTAATAATTTAGAAATTCAGTAGAAAGTAGACTGCAATTGCATGCATATCATGTTTACTTGTGATTATTTATAACTGTTTGCATCTCATGCCACCATTTATCTGCTTCGATTAATAAAGGGGTGTTTTTAGCTACGACGGGCAAATCTCGGGTAAAGGTGGGATTTCGCCCCGAGATTGATTGGTTTTCACGAATATCCCTGGAGGGCCGGGCTAGGTTCGTGAAGGTCAATTCAAGTAAACTCCTTTTTATTAATCAACTAATAAAACCGGACTTTGCATTCATCATTTCATACATACATTAGTTAATATTTAGGTCAATTTGAAGGAAAGTGAAAAAAAAAAAGAAAGGAAAAGAAAAAATAAAAAAAAATGGAAAAATCAGAAAATTAAAAGATGTAATAAAAAGTGTTTTTTTTTCAAAAATGGTTTTAATTATGTTCTCTTATTCAGTTTTCCAAAGAATCAGAAAATGGTAACTCAAGAGTTTTCAAGGTAAGCATTTTCAAAAAAAATTGACTATAAAAAAGTAAACCCTTTAAATTAAAGGTTCGATTTTGGATTAAGATCAGTTTGGAAATCGATCAGTAAATTCTTTTGGATTAATTTTAATTTGAAAAGTCGAGTCTTTGGTTTAAAGAGTTGACTGTTGGATTAAATTAATTTAGAAGCAGATTATCGAATCTTTTCGAGTTAATCTTAATTCGAAAATTAAAACTTTAATTTAAAGGTGAGTTTTTTTTTAAATAATAAGATTTTTGACAAGTTAGTAAAATCAACTAGTTTATTTCTTGAAAAATTAAAAATTAAAAAAAAAATTTTAACACAGCATTTTTAAAATATCTTCTCGGTGTGGAAACAAGGGAAAATTCTCGACATTTAAACTTGTTTTGAAAAATGATTTTTCTTTTTATTTTATAAACACTTTCTATTAATAATCAAGATTAGAGTAAAAGCAACCGTTTTTATTTAGACCCACTAGATCTTAGTTTAGATTAGAGGCACCGTCATTTGACGGGCATTTGGGGGTGTTGATCCTTCCCCAAATATAACAGACTCCCGAACCTAGATTTAGGTTGGAAGACCGGACTTTAAGTTTAGTGGGTCCAATGCCGAGGTTTGGATTTAACTAGGCTTAGGAGGTCATTAGGTGACTAATCACACCTTAGAAAAAAAGATTAGTGGTGACTCCTCTTTTCCAAAGTCGTTTCGGCAGGGTTCCCCGGACCCGAACATTTCGACAACTTGGCGACTCCGCTGGGGACGTTAGAGAGTCAGGCCTCATTTAGTCTAATCAAGATCTAGGGTTTAATAAATCGGTTGCTTGTTTTTCTTTTTTTGTTTTTGTTTGTGTTTTTATTGTGTTTCGTATCTTTATTGCTTTTCTTATATATATCTGTTTGCTTTTCTCTTGTTTTCTTGTTATGGTTAGTTACTAGGTCTGCCAGGTTTAGTTTTAGGGTAATGGTAAGTCGTTCCTTCACACACTTCACTTTTCGCATTCATGCATAAGACCGCCTACAGACCCGGGCATACCCTAGTTTTGGGAGGTATAATAGCAAGCCTTCGTGGGACTCGTTTGTCCCCGGGCAGGTTGTGCGAAAAACCTCCACCCAAGGAAATTCTATTAGTCCAGCAATGGATACTAGTAGGGTTCAATTGGGAACCTTTTTAGGTAAACTTACACCCAACATATAGTAGAGCGGTTTCCAGCCTAGGTATGGCCAAACCCGTGAGGATGAGTGTATTAGGTACACAGAAGGAACGTCTCTTACCCTTACTTCCTGTCTTTCAAAATGACAATAAGAACCGTAGAACGAGTAAAGTGACTACTCGCCATAATGAGACCAACCCTCCCCAAAATGGACTTTCGGTCCAGACTTTTCAAGGAAAATTCTCATTTTTATGAATAAAGGGATTGATTTCTAAAGCTTTATTTATTTCAGCTATTCCTGTTATTCCTTTTTTGTATCCGTACTGACGATACTCTTTTGTTTTCCTGTCTTGTTCTTTTGTGTCTGCTGCATTTTCCCCATGCATTCATCACATAAGTTACCATATAATGTCGGAAACTAAAGGAACGGATTTGATGACAGAGGTAGGGCCCACGCCTGGTTGTAGCTTTTGAGGCAATAGAGACGGTTGATCCAGGACAGACGTTTCATTTAATGCTTTCAAGAATATATCTCTTATGCAGGACTGTGATGAATTTAAAATCAGAATAGAGTAGTTGACAAGTGGTATTCAATGATGTATTTGGCAAATAAATAATGGATGGTGTAATTAAATTAAAGTAGTTAATGAACAATATATGATACTATAATTTGGGTGCTGTGGTGTACTAAACTCTGTTTAAATCTAAGTACTTTTGTTTCAAATATTATATGGCAACTTTCGCATTGCATTTCCTGATATATATGCCATATCATTGCATTACATGATTCATAATGCCAGTGCAAAAGAATTTTGGTATGCCAAGGGGGGCCGGGCAATTAAAATTCTGGATACGAAAGACAAGGTTTGTAGGATTTCTCACGAAGGTGGGGAATTTTACAAATTATTGACTTTCGGGGCATTCATTCATCTACATTCATTAATAAAAGATTTAATCCTGGTTTCTAATCAAAAATTTTAATAATAAAGGTCCCAAGATAGCTCAACGTCAGTATTTCACACGGTCGAAAGCTAGAGCAATGGCTGGTCAGCATAGTGAGGAATTTGAGGAATTGAAGCGAGACAGGGACGAGATGAAGGAACAGTTGAGGCAAGTGCTGGCAGCGGTGACCAGGTTAACTGTGGCCATAGAAACTCCGGCAAGAGAAGGGGCGGCACAAGAGAAAGCCAACGACTTGGATGAAACGGCAGAGAAACCTAAAGATAATGGCAAGTTACAGGCTGAAACAACCAATGATGCGCCACCAGGGTATGTCTATTATCCCACGGCACCCTACTATACTCGAGGGGAGGGTTCGTATGTCCCATATGAGAATCCGGTGCACTACCACCCAGGAACACTAGCTGTAGGTCAAGAGAAGTCGTTGGGGGCTATTGGGAAAAAGGAGGATGACTCGGCAGACGAGAACAAGCGCATGCTGAGCTTGATTGAGGAAAGGCTTCACGGGTTAGAAGGCTCGAGTAGTTACTACGGGCTCATCAATGCTGCAGAATTGTCCTTGGTGGATGGCCTGGTCATACCTCCAAAATTCAAGGCCCGGAGTTTGAGAAATTTGATGGGACCAAAAGTTACCCAAACAATCATTTGAAGAGCTATACGAGGAAGATGGGACCTTATGCGGCAAATGAAAAGCTGATGATCTACTACTTTCAGGATAGTTTGACAGGCACAGCCTCTGCATGGTACAACCAGCTCGATAAGCATCGCATTCATTCTTGGGACGATCTTGCAAAGGCTTTCCTTGACCAAAATAAGTACTTAATTGAATTGGCCCCGAACAGAGAAACTTTGAAAGCCATGGAAAGGAAGCCTACTGAGAGCTATGTAGACACCCATTTTTGTCCTGTATCCTTCAATTTAAATCAATTTATTTCTTAATAGGCGTTAGGATCACATAGGGGCATTTTGGTCATTCGTGCACTAAGGGTATTTTGGTCATTGACATAATTCAGGGATATTTTGGTAATTTCTAGTACGCTTTTAAATTAGATTAACCAATTCATTTTAGTCAACTTGAAAATAAAAAAATTTCTTATTGTGCACCTTGGATATCTTCTTCACATTAAGGTGGGCCTAGTTTGCAATTGGTATTTTCACTTTCATAGGGTATCATGTTCCCATTAGTTGTATTGGTCATAGTCATATCTTCCCATTAGTCACATTAGTCATGTACATATCCATTTTCATTTTCATTTCTTATTAAGCTTGGTCATACTTATTTTCACTTGTTTGTTAATTATATGGATACTTGGTAGCCTGTGTCCATTAAACATGTCCATCACATTTAGCATTTTTTGGTTAGGCATATCATTCTCCTTGTTTAATTAGTCATTTGGGTGACTAGTGGCACATGTAGGTCGTAGTCATGCATTTCAATCTTTAGTGGGATTTATTTAAAGTACATTTACATGAGTAAAATACAGAAAATGATGATTAAGGTAGTGAGGTTGCATTTACAAGATGACAAGGCCAGTAGCTTTGGTTTACAAGTACATGGGCTTTCTTTTGGTTACAAGGTTGGGAGCTTGACTTTGGTGGGATCATCTTTCATTTTCCCTTTCCCGTGCTTGGTGCTTTTGACGCATTTGATCCAACCTTGTCAGATGATGAAAAGAGAAGGGTATTGTGCAGAATATAAATGTAGCCCCCAAATTCAAAGCTAAACACCATCGATTGATGTGAGCTGAGAAGAGAGTCGGAGGGCTTAAATAGAATGCAAAGGCAATGCAGTACATGAAACACAACAGAGGAACGTGTAAAGGCTATCAAACAAGCATGCACCCGAACGTTGAAGGTCTTTTAAAAGACCTCATGTGCAGGGCTATGCATGAGAAGAATGGTGGAAAGGGCAACTAGGTTAGAAAGCACAAAGTAGAGGAAAGCAAGCAGGCCCATCAAGAGCTTCATAACATAATGCACACAAGGGAAACAACATGCAAACATGAAGGCTATTTTTCTGCTCTTGGCTGAATTGGGAAAGGGATTCAGAATTGATTTCTGATCCCTGAACTCCCATACAACCTTGGAAATGATGAGAAAGAGAAAACAGCAAGCAAGGCATTTACAAGCACACATCAATAACACCTCAGCAATCACTCAAACAAATTAGAGGATCACATGGACAGATACAGACAACATTTACAAAACAGGCAAGGCACACACATGAGCAACGAAAGTATTGAGTGCAAGGAAACCCAGAAGAGAACAGTGGCAAATTGACAGAATGTGTGCCAAAAACAAAAAAAAAACAGAATGGCAGTACACAATTCACAAGGCAATAAGGCAATAACAACATCTCAATGCGCATAGGACAATTCATCACATGGTAAATTGAAGCAAGCACAAGGAAAGAAACAGAGCTATTCAGCAGCATTTAAAAGAGAATAATGGGCATTTCAGCAGGAAATTCAGGTGTAAACAGAGAGCATCACAAAACATCTTCAAATAATTCAGGGGAGAGTCATTCTTAGTTAAATGAAAAGCAGCAGTAAGGTGCATATATTCAAGGATTTTTCCAGCAGATACAAGGCCAAGAAGAAGCAAATACAGCAGCATGGAATCTAAGTCCAAAAGTTTGGAGAGAGAATGCGAGATGACCATTTACAAAGCAGTGGCATTCAAACAGGCAGTTTCCTCAGCAAATCCAACAAAGCAAAGCAGAGCATTTCCATTCGAATATTAAAGAAGATTAGTGCATTATAAGAAGGAAATCAAAGCAAAGCAAAAGAGTTATACCTTGAAGAGTTTTTATTGGTCCACCTCAGCAGCTTAATTCATTACTGGCAAAAAATAGAGGAGTGCATAACTGGCAATTAGGGCCCTGTCACTAGCAGCAGCAACTCATACCTGTGGATACAGACAAAAAACAAGGAACTTCACTGCAATCGCTCCACACGTTTGCAACCAAGGCCACCTGCACTAAGAGACAAATAAAGGGCATAGTCAGACTCAAACACTGATGTACATACATTGTCAATTCATAATCAATAAGAGACAAATTGGGCAAAAGTGGAAGAAAAGAATAGTAGGGTTAGCAAATCAACATACGGTGAAAATGAGATTTTAGGACAGATATATATAGGATATTTTCATTAAGAAAAAGGGGGCAGAATCAGAGACACAGATTAAAGAAAACCTAGCCATCTTTTTTTTTCATCTCCTACACCGATTCCAGAAAAGAAAAACCCTAGTTCTGAGTTTTTCCTTTTCTCTGGCAGTCCTCATTTTTTTTAGCAATCGAAAACAAAAAACGTCACTGAATCTTAGTTTTCTTTTCTCTTTTACAAAGATAACCAGAAAACAAAAAAAAATCGTTTTTCTTCACTCCACAAGAAACCAGAAAACAGAAAAGATAGGATTTTTTTTTTTACTTTTCTTGCGAAAGTCCCCTGTCTTTCCTTCCTTGTTCCCATCTTCGCATCTTTCTCTTTTCTTTACTGCAAAAAAAAAAAGGGGTCTTGTTTAGAACTAGGGTTTATAAGAGTTAGGGATTTGATAATTTAAAAGCTTGGATTCAACAATGGATTCGGTGGAAACATAGAGAAAAGAAAGGAGAGAAACTTATCTGAGATTTGGCCCAATCCGGCAGCGGGATTCAGAGATCCAACCACCGTTAAGCAAGTTCGGCAAGTGGTTGTTTGAGGTGCTTGACGGCGGGTTTATGCGAGATCGATACCAGATCCGTTAAGAGGACGACGAGGCAAGCCGATCTGGAAATTTACAGCCGCAAATACATCTCCGGCGAGGGTTCAGGCGGCGGCTCCACCGTAGGAAACGATTTCCGGCGAGGCTAAGCGGCGGCGGCGCTACTCTAGGGTTTGAGGTACTCTGAAAATGAGATTTAAGTTGTATTTATAGTCCTCCTTAGTTTCGGGTCTTATTCTAATTGCATGCGTCACATTTATTTTTTTATTCAATTTAGTCCTTATTTTAAATCAATCAGGTCCCAAAATTCGCAAGAGTGTGCCTTTAAATGCATTTATTTTGTTCCGTTTTCAATTAATTCCCTACGTTGGTTTGATTTGGTCCTTTTAGTTTAAATTAGTTCAATTTGGTGCTTGTCAGTTTAATTTTAGGTTAGATTAATACTATTTAGTCTGAATGATTATAAAGGAATGACCTTTTATAGATAATACATGTATTAAATAGATTTATTTAGAATTTGAGAATAAAGTGCTTAGTAATTTTTATATAAGTAATTAAGAAAAAATGCATTTTTGAAATTAGTAAATTAGGTTTTGGATTTTGGGACCTTGATATTGTTTGGGCTTCTTAGTGCATTGGGCCTTGTATACTTGGGTTTGGTCTTTTTATTAGTATGTGGGCTTAAGGTTTTGCTTAAGGTTTAATTTCAATTCATATAGATTTTTGGAATAATTCGAACTTAGAAGTTAAGCAAGTTTCATGTGCATCCATATTTATCTTTAATATTTATGTTTCCTCATTGATTATGCCATACTCATTTTTGAAAAGTAAAGGGACTCCGATGATGGAATAATCAGGTGGAAATGTCGACAGAATTGTCCATTTTAATCCGAACTTCCTAGGCTTGAGGCATTTATTTGGGGGTCTTACCATTCAAGTGGAAGGTGCCCAAAATGATGCCTCTCGTATAATCACCTGTTAAAAATTGCATTTTAACTGGAAATCATGCATCATGTGCATTCATGCATCTAGAGTTAGACTTAGTAATTTTCAAATAATTAATAGGAAAAATCCAAAAAAAGGGGAAATTGAAAAGGGGTTAATAAAGTTATTTTCTTCAGTATATAAAAAGAGTTTGTGTCGGAAAATTGTCTTCTTTTTGGTCTTCAAAGATAAAAGTTCAAAAAAAAGAGATTGAGACCAGGATTTAAGAAGTAAGAAAAGGTGAATCAGTAATAAGCAACTTAATTCAGGGTAATTAAGCAAGTCGGTAATCAACTTAATTCAGGGTAATTAAGTAATCAACTTAATTCAGGGTAATTAAGTAATTGGGTAATCAACTTAATTCAGGGTAATTAAGTAATTAAGTAATCAACTTAATTCAGGGTAATTAAGTAATTGAGTAATCAAATTAATTCAGGGTAATTAAGTAATTAAGTAATTAACTTAATTCAGGGTAATTAAGTAATTAAGTAATTAACTTAATTCAGGGTAATTAAGTGAGTCGGTAATCAACTTAATTCAGGGTAATCAGGTGAGTCAGTAATCAACTTTAATTCAAGGAAATTAAGTGAGTTAATGAATAACTTAATTCAGGGTAATTAAGTAGTTCAATAAGTAACTTAATTTAGGGTAATTAAGTTTAGTAAGAAGCAGGGATTAGGGAAAATAAAATGGCTTAATTCAGGGTGATTGAGTCAGTTAAGAATTAGTTGCTAACAAAACCCAAAAAAAGAGAGAAAGAATAAAAACTTTTTTTTCGAAAATTAAAAAAAAAAAAGAGTTTGTGCTTGCATTTGTTCTCTTTGGTTTTTCGAAAGACAAAAATCAATTAACCAAAAAGAGTCTTTTTCTCAAAATTTTCAAAAGAAGGGAAAGTTCCCGACGAATAACAGTTTTCAAGAAAAATTGAGTCGTTTTAAAGGTAAGTTTTAAAGAAAATCCTCTCATGAGGAGCCCAAAAAGAGAACAAAATAGTAAATGGGAAAGTTCCCAACATTCCTATTTCAAAAATCTAAAAACCTATTTTTGCTTATTTTTTGGCTTAGGATTTAGGAATACAGACAACCAATAATAGAAACCCACAGTAGTTCTGAACTAGTCAGTGCCGTCTTTTGACGGGCGTCGTGGGGGTGTTAATCCTTCCCCACGCGTACCCGACTCCCGGACCATAGAATCTCTGGTTAAGTACACCTTATTAGGTTTAGTATTACCTTTGTCGAGCATAGGTTAATATTAGACTTAATAATGGGATAGGTGGCTAATCACACCTAGGTTAAAAAAAAAAATTAGTGGTGACTCCTTAGTTCTATTAAGTCGTTCAGCGGTAGGGTTCGGTACCCCCCGGACCCGGACGTTGCGACAAGCTACACTGAGTTTGCTCAACGTTGGAGGGATATGGCTGCCCAGGTCAGGCCGACAATAGGGGAATCAGAAATTTTCGGGCTTTTCATTGACACTCAGAAGTCGATCTTCTATGATAAGCTTTTCAACATGTCGGGTGAACCGTTTGCGAAGATTGTGGTGGTAGGACTGAAGCTTGATAATAGCATTAAGTCCGGGAAGATTGTAGTCCCAGATGAGGCTAAAAAGGGGACGACTGGAAAGAAGAAAGAGGAAGTTAGTAGTGTCAATCAGGTGGGGTACCAGCCTCAAGGTTCCTATGGACCATATTATCCACCTCCCGCCTACAACTACTAACAACCTACTCAGAGCCCGATGAACTACTATCGTCCACCAACACCGGCTCCATACTCTTATCAGCTAGTCAACAATGTTGGGGGCGCTTCTTATAGGGCGCCAATACCAAATCAACAATCGGCAGTACTTACACCACAACCTATTGGTCAAGCTTTCCCTCCAAGGGCTACCTTCCGCCAAGCTGACCAATATACATATTCAAAGCTGCTACCACAGTTGGTCCAACAGAATTTGGTCCGTCGGGTTCAGTATCAGCGTCCTCTGCAGCCGCCATTTCCTGCATGGTATGATGTTAACGCTTATTGCGACTTTCATTGTGGGGCCCAAGGACATTCAACTGAGAATTGCCTTAGATTGAAGCAGGAGGTGCAAGCTTTAGTGAAAAGTGGAAAGCTTAATTTTCCCAAGGTAGAACAGCCAAATACTACAGGTAATCCACTACCTAATCACAATGGAGGCTAGGTCAATGCTATATGTGGCGGGGAGATTGTGATAAGGGACGTCCACAAAGATGTCACCCCTATGGAAACAGTATACAAGGCGTTAGTGAAGGCCGACATGATGGAGCCAGGGCAATATGGGGATCGGGTTAGTAATGGAGCATGTCCCATGCATAGAATTCATGCAATACAGGATTGCAAAGTGTTCAAGGCTTTAGTCCAGAAGTTGATGGATAAGTCCCGAATTTAGTTCTATATTGAAGTTCCGATGGAGGATGTCAATGTGGTGATAGAGGAAGAAAAGCCAAAGCCGTTTATTCCCACTTTGCCCACCAGGTTGCCACCATCACCCTTCGTACCCACAATCCCAATGGTACGACCCTTTATACCAAAGCCTCCTACAGTAATGCCGCAACACATGATGGTCAACTCACCTAAGCCTTTTGCCTATGAAGTACTCACCTTGTGTGCCTTGGAGATATGATGTTAATGTGTCCCCTCAAACAGCAGAAGTTCAAACGGATTCAGCCAACATAACTGGGATTGGAGGAATGACTAGAAGTGGTCGTTGCTATTCACAACCTATGAAGGAACCAATACGGAGAGATGAGGAGTTTGAGAAAGGATGTCCTGTGGATAAGCCGCCAGTGATGGAACAAGGCCAATCATCTGCTCAAGGGGAAATAGGGAAGCCATGCTTTACAGAGAAGGAAGCTTGTGAGTTTCTTAAGATTATCAGGCATAGTGAGTACAGTGTGGTAGATCAATTGAACAAGATGCCTGCTAGAATTTCCATCCTATCTTTGTTGTTCAATTCAGAAGCACATCGGAAAGCCTTACTTCGGGTATTAGGTCAAGTCTATGTGGAGTAAGGAATCACAGTGGAGAATCTTGATCATATTGTGGGGAGCATAACTGCGGGACACATTACCTTCACTGATGAGGACATTCCCGAAGGAGGAAGGAATAGCTTGAAAGCTCTATACATATCAGTTGGGTGCAATGGGTTTCATGTCGGTAGAATTCTGATTGATAATGGGTCGACCCTAAATATCATGTCGTATCATTCACTGGAGAAACTATCTGTAGATCTTTCCTACATTAAACCAAACAATATGATGGTGAGAGCTTTTGATGGAACTACCCGCTCCGTGAGGGGTGATATTGAGATTCAGATGGAAATAGGAGGGGTTGAATTCTTGATGACTTTCCAAGTAATGGATATAAGTCCCTCATACTCTTGTTTATTAGGAAGACCCTGGATTCATATGGCGGGGGCTGTACCATCCACCTTGCACCAAGCGGTTAAGTTTCGAGTGGAGAATAAGCTGATAGAGATCAAAGCAGAAAAAGACATTAGAGCTACGCAAACTCACAACACCCCATATGTGGAAGCTACAGAGGAGAGTGTGGAGGATTCCTATCGCTCTTTCGAAGTTGCAGAAGTGACTCATGTTAAGGGAGGAAAGTTACCCAGGCCTCATGTCACCAAGAATTGGATGATGCAGCTAAAGCAGTTGGTTGGGAAAGGGTGGAAGGTTGGATGCGGTTTAGGAAAAAGACTTCAAGGAATTGGGGAAGCCATTTCTACACCAAAGTATGCTTATACTTTTGGCCTGGGTTTTAAGCCAGTTTGGAAGGATCGAGTTGAGTCAAAAGAAAAAATGAAACAAAGAAGGATAGCCAGACTTAAAGGAGAGCCATATGAAGCAGGCAAAATGGAGTTTCCTCCCCTGTATCACACTTTCAGGTCAGCTGGTTGGGAGAACTCATCAAAGAAGATAGATGCCCTTCATTTGGCCACTGAAGTTTCAGCTGTCAGAGGAAAGTTTATGGAGTTGTCAGTTAATGCAGTGGAGGATGGGTCAGAGGACAGGTGCCCATGGATTTACCCAGCAGAGTCAGGATCAGAGGAGGTCAATTGGACTGAGTTTGAGTTTCCTGTTGTTATCAACAATGAAATGTAATCAGACTCTTTAAAGTTTTAATATCTTTTCCCTAAAAATGTGATTGAATCTCATTTTCATGATCATGGATGTTATTCAAATCATGTTCTCTTTGTTATGATGAGTAATGAAGTCGAATGCATGTTCAAGTTTTCCTCTCATTCATTCCATTTTGTTTACATATATTTATTTATCTACTTATACTTTATTATTTCTCTATACATATATATTCTCTTCATTTCTTTCGCAGGCCAACTGGCAATGAATGCAAAGACGAACCGGATAGCCCTGCAAATATTTTCGAAAGGCCTGTGTGTAATAATGATATGGCTGAGGAATATGCCGAGGACTCAGTGCTACCCTCAGACCTCATGAGATTGATTGAGCAAGAAGATAGGCAAATCCAGCCTCATAAAGAATCCACTGAATTGATAAATTTGGGTACAGAGGAGAATAGGAGAGAAGTAAAGATTGGCACTACTTTGACGCCAGAAGACAGACAACAGTTAGTAGAATTGCTTTAAGAGTATGCAGATGTTTTCGCATGGTCGTATCAGGATATGCCGGGGGCTGAATCCTGAGGTAGCAGTTCACAGATTACCGATTAGACCTGAATGCAAGCCTGTACAACAAAATTTAAGAAGGATGAAGCCGGATATGCTTTTGAAAATAAAAGAAGAGGTCAAGAAACAGTTTGATGCCGGTTTTCTTGAGGAGATTAGATATCCCGAATGGCAGGCTAATATTGTTCCAGTTCCGAAAAATGATGGAAAGGTGCGAATGTGTGTAGATTACCGATATTTAAATAGGGCCAGCCCTAAAGATAACTTCCCACTGCCTCATATTGACATTTTGGTGGACAATATAGCTCATCATTCATTGTTCTCCTTCATGGATGGCTTTTCTGGATACAACCAAATTAAGATGGCGCCCGAAGACAAAGAAAAGACTGCTTTTGTGACTGCATGGGGCACGTTTTTTTATAAAGTCATGCCGTTTGGACTGAAAAATGCGGGATCCACTTATCAGAGAGCAATGGTTACTTTGTTCCATGATATGATGCACAAAGAAATAGAGGTATATGTGGATGACATGATTGCATAAGCCCACTCACCAGAGGAGCATTTAGTGAATTTGAGAAAGTTGTTCCAAAGACTCCGGGAGTACCAGCTCAAGTTGAATCCATCCAAGTGTACATTTGGGGCAACATCTGGAAAGTTGTTGGGTTTTGTAGTGAGCCAGAATGGAATAAAAGTAGATCCTGATAAAGTTAGAGCAATTCAGAATTTGCCTCCACCTAGAACCCAAAAGGAAGTGAGGGGGTTTCTAGGACGATTGAATTATATAGCTCGTTTCATATCCCAGTTAACAGCAAAGTGTGACCCCATCTTTAAGTTACTTAGGAAGAATAATCCAGGTGAATGGGATGATGATGTCAGGCTGCATTTGAGAGAGTAAAGGAGTATCTATTAAACCCACCTGTTTTGATGCCCCAGAACGAGGAAGGCCTTTGATCTTGTATTTGACAGTATTTGAAAAGTCTATGGGCTGTGTTCTGGCCCAACAAGAAAAGTCAGGAAGAAAAGAGCATGCAGTTTATTACTTGAGCAAGAAATTTACAGAATACGAATCAAATTATTCCCCACTGGAGAAAATGTGTTGTGCATTGGCATGGGCAGCCCAGAGGTTAAGGCAATACATGCTATACCACACTACGATGTTGGTAGCCAGACTTGATCCCCTCCGATATATTTTTGTGAAGCCTGGTTTGTCTGGTCGAATTGCAAGGTGGCAAGTACTCTTGTCCGAATATGATATAGTGTATGTATCCCAAAAAGCCATAAAAGGAAGCGTCGTGGCAGATTTTCTGGCAGACAGAGCGAGTAATGATTATGAGCCTGTAAAATTTGAATTCCCGGATGAAGATCTCATGGCTGTAATGAATGTCGGGAATGAGGTTTCAGAGGAGTCAACAAAATGGAATGTGTACTTTTATGGAGCATCTAATATGTTGGGGCATGGAATTGGTGCTGTATTGGTTTCACCAGACGGGGACCATTTCCCAGCTACGGCAAGGCTAGACTTCCCGTGCACAAACAATATTGCAGAATATGTGGTGTGTGTATTTGGAATTCAGATGGCTATTGAAAAGAAAGTCAAAGTTTTAGAAGTCAATGGTGATTCAGCCTTGGTGGTATATCAAATGAAAGGAGAATGGGAAAAAAGGGATTCTAAGTTGATCCCTTATCGGGAATACCTACTGGAGCTAATGGAACAATTTGAAGACATTTCCTTCCATTATGTTCCACGAGAAGGAAATCAGTTGGCTGATGCTCTGGCTTCGTTGGCCGCTATGTTTAAATTTAGAGGAGGTGTGAATATACCGCCAATTAAGTTGAGTTTGAAAGAAACACTAGCCCATGTTATGAGTGTGGAAGAGGAGCCAGATGGGAATCCCTGGTATTATGATATCGTACAATATCTTAAGCATCAGAAATATCCAGAGCATGCTACTGGCAATGATAAGAGGGTGATTAGGCGAATGTCATTGGGTTATTTTTTGGATGGGGAAGTATTGTATAAGAGCAGCCGAGATCAGGTTTTGCTAAGATGTGTGAACTCGGCGGAAGCTAAAAGGATACTAGAGGAAGTGCATGAGGGAATTTGTGGAAGTCATGCTAGCAGGCATAAAATGGCCAGGCAAGTTATGAGAGCAGGGTATTATTGGTTAACTTTGGAGACTGATTGTATCAATTATGCAAGAAGATGTCACCAATGCCAGATACATGCAGATCAGATACACACTCCCCCTAATCCACTTCATGTTTTGGTATCTCCATGGCCATTTTCAATGTGGGGCATAGATGTGATCGGGGCTATAAATCCTAAGGCTTCAAATGGTCATCAATTTATCTTAGTGGCAATTGACTACTTTACCAAGTGGGTGGAGGCTTCATCTTATTCTAGCATAACACAATCAGTGGTCCTCAAATTTATCAAGAAGGAAATTATTTGCCGATATGGCCTGCCTGAAAGAATCATAACTGACAATGCAATGAATTTGAATGGCAAGCTAATTGCGGCTGCTTGTGCTCAGTTTAAAATCACCCATAGCAATTCTGCCCCAAGACGTCCGAAAATGAATGGCGCAGTGGAAGCAGCAAACAAGAACATCAAGAACATTATACGGAAGATGACAGAAACTTATAGAGATTGGCATGAAAAACTGCCCTTTGCTCTGCATGCCTATAGGACTTGTGCCAGAACATCCACAGGGGCAACTCCTTATTCTCTGGTGTATGGGATGGAAGCAGTAGTGCCAATTGAAGTAGAGATTCCTTCATCAAGGGTGTACCGTGAAGTTAAGCTGGAGGAATCAGAATGGGAACAAGAAAGATATGATCAGTTGAATCTTTTAGGAGAGAAAAGAATGAACGCCCTGTGTCATGGACAAGCATATCAGAAGAGGATGATAAGGGCATTCAACAAGAAAGTGCATCCTAGGCAGTTCAAAGAAGGAGAATTAGTGTTGAAGAAAATTCTTTCTGAGCAACGAGATCCAATGGGCAAATGGGCACCAAATTGGGAAGGGCCATATGTTGTAAAGAAGGCATTTTCTGGAGGTGCTTTAATTCTGCAAAAGATGGATGGGGATGAATTACCAAGTCCAATTAATTCGAATGCGGTGAAGAAATACTATGCCTAAGAGGGGAAAGCCAAAAAAAAACCTTGGCCTAAAATAGAAAGTGGTCGAAAAAAAAACTTGGCCTAAAATAGAAAGAGGTCGGAAAAAGATAAATAAATAAAAGGAGGGGTTCAAGTTGAAAACCCGCAAAGGGCTGCCTGAATCCAATGGGGGTTCTTGAGCTGAAAATCCGAAAGGGCGGCTCAAGTGAAGGATGGAAAGGCATTGACAGTGGAATCTTGCTCAATCTTCTTGTGAGGTCGAAAGGGTGAGTGAGCAGTTCAGAGCTACCAGTGATGACCAAAAAAGAAGAAGAATTTACACACAGGACCAATTGAAATGCAAGGGAATTATCCATCATTCAAAATCGTCAGAGTATTCATCGCCATGCGGTCAACTCTATTTCTTTATATATTTGTTATTACTTCAACATTTTTGCTTATGAACTATTCCTCTTATTGCAAGAAAAGCCTTTTTATATACATTTATTTCTTCCTTAATATTAATATTGTGTATTACATTTCTTTTTACATACATTTTCTGTTGAGAGGAAAACTTGAATTATGAAAGGAAAGGAAGTCCACATTGGAAGGAAGTAAGCTGGAACATGAGTCTTAATTTTATCAATTGGGGAAGTCCACATTGGAAGTAAAATAGGATCCTTGTGGGACAAATACTCAATGAAGGGCATACATTCCATAAAAAGGGAATCATTGGAGAAAGGACATCCAGGGTGTGATATTGAGAAGAAGAAGGTAAGAGCAAAGTTTGTCGGCTTAAACGAGAAGACCAGGAATCAAGGGTAATGTTGGGCTATCTTGGGTCTTCATTTTAAAATTTGATAGATTTTGCTTCAAAGAAATGATTTTCACATGACATTTATTGAGATATTATTAGAGTTGCAACCCCAAGTTCTTATTCATCTCAAATCCTGCTTTAGGTTTCTAAGTCAAGAGTTTCCTGTTTCAATCTAAATCTTGTTGAGAGTTTCTTGTTCAATCTAAAGTCCTGTTTCGTTTAAAATCCTAATCGAGGTCTCTAATCGAGGGTTTTCTTGTTTCAAATCTAAAGTTTCGTTTCCTTTCCAAATCCTAATCGAGGTCTCTAATTGAGGGCTTTTCTTGTTTCAATTCTAAATCTTGTTTCATTTCCAAAATCCTAATCGAGGTCTCTAATCGAGGGTTTTCTTGTTTCAATTCTGAATTTTGTTTCATTTCCAAATCCTAATCGAGGTCTCTAATCGAGGGTTTTCTTGTTTCAAATCTGAATTTTGTTTCATTTCCAAATCCTAATCGAGGTCTCTAGTCGAGAGTTTTCTTGTTTTAATTCCAAAATCACGCTCTTTTCAAATCCTAATTGAGGTCTCTAGCCGAGAGTTTTCTTGTTTCAATTCCGAAATCATGCTCTTTTAAAATCCTAATCGAGGTTTCTAGTCGAGGGTTTCTTGCTCCAATTCTAAATTTTGTTTTATTTCAGGTCCTGCTCGAGGTTTCTGTTCGAGAGTTTGGTTTCAAAAAGTTTGTTTTAAGCTATATTTTCTTTCAGAAACTCTAAAATAAACTCAATAAACACGCACAAAAATGGGGGTCTACGTCTTTGCACATTTCCCTATTATTGAAAAGTTTACAAAGTGCTCTTTTGCAAACTTTCCAACAGTCGGAAAATGCGCAAAGAGGGGCAGCTGTAGACACCCATTTTTGTCTTAGAAAGTTCAATTTAAAACAACCTATTTCTTATATGATATCAGGGTTATTCAGGGGCATTTTGGTCACTTGCATGTTCTGGGGCATTTTGGTCTTTTTTAAGTCCACTTTTAATTTAGATTAGCTAATTAGTCATCTAGATTGCATTTGAAAAATCCAAAAAATCTTAATGTGCACCTTTGGCATTTTCGCATATTTCAGGGCTTAGCATCATTTAGTATTATTGCATTTTAATTCTTTATTTAAATTAATTTTGTTTCTTAATTTGCAAACAGGAGCATTTGAGTCAACTCTTAAGTTTTAGAATATTTAGGTAATTTAGTTCACATGGCATTAGGTTCATAATTCTAAAGTACAAATATATATATATATATATTGGAAAAAAAAAAGAGTTGCATTCCATTTGCATTTTGCATTTTCATTTGGTAAAGCATTTTCATTTTTTGCATATTAGACCAATCCCGTTTAGCTTAGTCAAGGCATTTTATAGAATTTGGCAATTGCATTTTCCCTTAATTTCATGCAGATCATCACATCATTTGACATAGTTTGTTGACTTAGATTTTGCATGAATAAGGTTTGCATCTTTACTAGTTTACATGGGATTAATGGTAGCTTTCATTTGCGTTGTATTGTCACTTTGCATATTGGATTTGGTCATCATCAGGGGTAACGGGGAAAACATAAACTGATTGCACAGCATAGGATCATGTAACTATCTACACTTTTGGTCAATAGCATGAATAAAGGAAAGGCAATAGAAATTGGAGGGCTTATATTCCCTTATCATTATTATATCGGAAAATTACATTGGAAAATGAAAGAAAAGTGACGTTTAAACTACAACAAGGGGCTCAAGCCATTCTCCCCAACATGTCATTGCATCACCATGGTAGTTCCTAACTTGTGCAGGCATTCCCTAAATCCAAAATCAAAGTGCCCAATTAGACACAAAGAAC
>AWWV01010704.1:0-122516 GCA_001974805.1 Corchorus capsularis | reverse complement strand
GAAGCACATCGACTGGTGTGATTGGTAGTTATGTTCTTGATAAAGATGAAGCTACTGGAAAGTATGGTGGACCAAAGTCTGAAGAAATTGAGAAAATTAGAGTTGAAGTGGATTTGCTTAAAGAAGAAAATAGCAAACTAAATTCTGTTGCATGCTCAAACAAGAAGTCAAAAGAAATTTGGAGATTGTGCTTTTTTGTTTCTTGTGTATTAAATGGCTTCATTTTGTTGTATTTGAAAAGCACTTCGAATGGGAATCGATTTCTTGCACTACCATAGTGCAAGTGTTTGTAAGACCTCTATAACTATCATTCTGAATGATCAATGAAAATATAACTTTCATAACTTCAATAAACTGAAATTCCTGCTAAACTTCATTTGAATAAGCTTTAAATACAAAAAGTGTTTGCTCATCAAATACATGCTACATCATTTGGTTTAGTATTCAGATATGTCCCAAAATGAGTTCATAACATTTGACTAAAACCATCAGCTAATTTTTACATTTCCACAAATCTAATATCCTAAACAAACATAAAAAACAGTGGCAGGCTTGCTCATTTCTTCTTCTTAACTGATTCCTGAGTGCCCACTGGATCTGCATTTGATCTTCTCCCCCTTTTAGTTCCAGCAGCAGGTTGTGTTGAAGAATTTCCAAAATCAAATGCATTCTGCAACACAGTTAACACAATCAATTAATCTAGTTTATTTCCACATACATAACACATAAAACCATCACAAAAATGCCAAGAGTCTACATTCTACTTACATAGAAGGTAGATGTTCCATCTTTGTTGGTGTACAATCCCATTCCTTTAATAGACTTTTTCTTATACCTGACTTCTGACATTGTGATCTTCATTTTCCCTTTGACCTTGTCTTGTGCAGGAGGTTGTATTGGTTGAGATTGTGGTGCAATGTTTTCTCTAATTGTGATGCCAGGCAATGAAGTTCGAGTTGAGCTAGATTTTGCCACCCTTGATGGACCTTTGCTTGGTGCAGAGGCTTTGACATTGGCAGCTGTTTTGGATCTGCTTATTGGAGGACCTTTGCTTGAGCTTGCTTGAGCAGGACCTTTGCTTGAGCTTGCTTCTTTCGAATCTTAAAATAACCATGAAATCAAGTTATAAGTTACCAAATGCAATGCCATATGTATATAATGTTATATATAAGACAATGATAACTTATACATACCTCAGTTTTTGGTGGATTTTTGCAGCTTCTGATGTTATGTCCTTGTGCCCCACAATTGTGACAAGTAATGATGGTGCCATGCCTACCAGTCCCTGGTCTGACATTGTTATCTTCAGGCCCCTTTCTCCTGTTTTGCTTTGGTCTCCCAGGCTTTTGCCTTTCCTTCAGTGGTGGTAGCAACTTTTCCATGCCAAGTTTTTTCCAGTTATGGGGGCCATTAATGGGATTCAGTGAGTAACTATACGTCTTCATGTAAGTCTCCAAACTGTAACATGGGTCAAGGAAGTTATCTAGCTCACCTCCTCCAGCTCCAGTTCTCCATATTGCACAAATGGCATGGCAACATGGTATGCCTGAAATTTGCTAATATCTACAGCTACACGTCCTCCTATCTAACTTCACAATGTAACACATTCTTCCTTTCTTGATTTCAGCCCCATTTACACCATATGATACCATTTTCCATTCCCTAGCTTCCTTTTTTCTTTCATCAAACTTCTTTTTAATCAAAGGACCATAGCCCTGCTTCCATTTTGAACAGAAAACTCTTTTGGCTTCAATTCTCTTTTGAGTCTCCTCTCTTATTTGTTCTAGCATAGTAATGATACTCTTCATTCTTGCCTCCAATAATATTGAATTAAAACTCTCACATATATTGTTATCCACCATGTCACACTTTGCATGTTCTCCATAAAATGCCCTTGACCATGCCCTTGGGTTCTTATCATCTTGCATAAGCTCTTTCCCAACTGTGTCATTTTTTGCAATCAAACTATCAACTCTAGCTTGCCATTCTTCCTCTGTACCGGCTTTGACAATCCCCCAATAAGCTTGTTCGTATGACCTATCCAAAGTTCTGCCAATCCAATTAGCAAAAACATGTCTAGCACAATTTCTGTGCTCAGCCCTTGGGATCTCTTCACTAACAGCACGCTTCAAACCCTGCAAGCATGAAGAGAGATAATAAATAAATGCAACACAAGCAATAATAATTTGGAAAACAATAATTTAAGTTTTACCTTATGTTGGTCAGACATTATTGTGAAGTTAAAACCATCACAAACATCCAAGTCGTCCCTCAGCAATCTTAGAAACCAGCCCCATGTGTCTGTGTCTTCAATTCCCACCACAGCCCATGCAACAGGATACATCTGATCATTACCATCCTTTCCAATGGCACTAAGAATTTGACATCTGTATGGGCCCTTCAAGAAACACTTATCAACCCCAATAATCCTCCGACCACTGTCCTTCCACCCCATTTTCAAAGCAGCAAAACAACAATAAAACCTCCTAAAATGTGGAGGGGAGTCCTATGTCACTCTTTGAACTTCCAACTTAACAGTGCTTCCAACATTCTTGTCTAGCAATTCATTGGCATAATCCCACATCAAAGCAAATTCTTCATTGTAAGCAGCAAAACAACAATAAAACCTCCTAAAATGTGGAGGGGAGTCCTATGTCACTCTTTGAACTTCCAACTTAACAGTGCTTCCAACATTCTTGTCTAGCAATTCATTGGCATAATCCCACATCAAAGCAAATTCTTCATTGTAGTTGCCAGCAATTGAATCTCTTATCATTTTTTTTGCCCTCACAACTGTTCTCCTAACAATCCTTATCCCATACTCAGTCTCAGCATACGAGTGTAAATCTTTGAGTTTCAATTTAGGGTTAATTACCATCATTTGTTGGAACCTCTCAGCAATGTTTTTTGCTTTCACCATCTTATTTGTGAAAGAGCCAGAGCATCTATGTTCATCAATTAATGTCTTCACCCGAAACCCTCTACATTGACTGCACGCACTAGCCATAATCAACCACGGACAGTTTGGACCAGATCTACACTTTACTCTAACCCTAGTTGGATCATTTTTTAAAAATTCAATTTCATAGTGCTTAGCTCTAGCCCATTTTCTGACTGCCTCTCTAAACTGGTTACAATCTATAAATACCATGTCCTTAGTGAACTCAGGAATCTGAGTTGAAGGATTATAATGAACCCACTTGGATTTCCTCCAATGGATCTTAGTATGTTGTTCATCCCCATCAGACTCTTCTTTATCAGACTCAATTATACTGACATTATCATCAGACCCTACTTCTGAAGTTAAAGACAAACATACCTCAGCCTCGTTCTCTGGATCTTCTGGTCTAGGGGGCACAGGGTCCTGCTCATCACCTCCCGCATCATCTACTGGAACAGAGGATGGGCCAGCAGCTTTCTTCCCACCTTTCTTCTTCAGTTTTCGAAACACCTTTCCAGCAGCTTTAAAAGCCAATTCTCGACCTCTCTCCAATTCTTCATCACCCTCACCATCACTCAAACACCTGGTTCTGACTAACAAAGCTTTTTTTAATCCCATTCCTTGTAAGAACTTCTTCATTGTCATCAATTAGGTCCACTGGAATCTCACCTAAACCCTGACTTCCACTATCAATATTAGGGCAGCTAATTTCAACCTCCACAGAAACACCATTTACATTTTCAGCAGCCTTATTTGCATCTTCAGCAGCCTCTACCCCACTCACATTATTGCCCCCACCTTCCTTAGCAATGACATTATTGCCCTCAACTTCCTCTATATCCACAAAATTGCCCCCATTATTACCAACTACATCAGAAGTATTTAAAAGCAATGGCGGGTCTACTGGATCATCAACAATATCATGCTCTACATATATGGTCATAAGCCTTACTTTTTGCCAAATACCAATCATCCTAAGCACAGACATATCATCAAACAAAAGTTGCAAACCATCAGAAAAAGTCCGACACAGTGAATTATGGAAATAAACATTTCCATAAGATTGATACTTCAACTGATTCCCAATTAGTAGAGTAATTTCTTTCCAATTATATGTGTCTGGATCAGAGGGGCCCCTAAGTTTTTCCCCACCTTTATATCTAAGATATGGATCTCTTACAAACCGACCCCCATGCCACACAGTTAAGTAATAGCTACAACCATCATCAAAATCAGGGTCTACATGAATCTGCATATATAAAAACAATTTCCAATTAGGCCTACACTAAAAGCACACAATTATGATAAACAAGACAATCTGCGAACTTGTGTCTATTATACCATAATGCCACTTAACATAATTCTGTAGATATATATGTATGATTTTACTTAAATAATAACTAAATTGGTGCCCACAGATTAGTAGCCTAGCTACAATAAACAAATTAATCTGTAAGTTCCATAGTAGCCTAGCTACAATAAACAAATTATTCATGTTTCACTGAATATATGGCAAATTGGCAAACCATAATGCTACTTAACAGATTTTCATTTTCAAACCATATTTTGCAAGCCCAAAACGACACAGCATACTGCTTAAAACGGCAGAACCACACCCACCAGAAGCACACAACAGGGACATGATAAAATTATTCATGTTTTCACAGACAAGAAGACAAAAAGGGGACTGACAGCATCTTCTATACATAAAAAACCTAACCAGCAATTTTAAACATTTTACCCTAATCCCAAATTAATCAACCTGTACAGTCATAATAAAGCATCTTTCAACAGTAATCAGTAATTATTTATCATAATAAGTAATTACCCAACCCTAATCGCACTATGTAAAGCCATCAAAACTAACCTTTGAAGTCGTTTTCTCTCTAGCTTCTCTTTTCTTTTCCTTTTCGAAATACGCAGCAACAGGATCTTCTTCTTCCCTTTCACTTTTCTCACCATCGATCGCCATGTCTCTTCACTAATCTTCAATAATCTTCTGGTTTTTCTCTCTTTTTCCCTCTCTTTTTAGCTTTAGCCCTAAATCGATTTCCCCCCTTCTTTTTAGCTTTAGACCTAAATCGATTTTGTCTTTCGGGTTTAATTCTGATGGATTTGTCATTCGGGTTAATTCTGATAACTCTTACCTTATTTCCAATTCCGATTTACTTTTATTATTATTATTATTATTATTATTTATTATATATTATTAGTATTATTATTATTTTTCTTTTTTATTTTCTCCGTTTTTTTTTATATTTTGGGCAGGATTTTTCCCGCCGAGGGACCCACTTTTGCTGACGTGGAAATTCCACGTCAGCAAAAAAATGCCACGTAGGCAGTTAACCAAGCCTCTGACGGAACCGTTAGTCACGTGACGGCACGTGACTAACGGAGTTGACGGTAAGGGGCAAATTGGCCTGATTTTATAAATTAAAGGGATATTATGGCGCAAAAAATAGTTTAGGGGGCAAATTGACCCAATTTTCCAAAGTTCAGGGGGCAAAATGGCTATTTAGTCCTAAAAAAAACTATCAAATTAACTTGGCCCACTTATCAAATGGGTTAATAGATATTTTAACACTTGCACTTGTAAAAAATGGACAAAATAACTATTGAACTATCAAATTTGACAATAACAAACATAAATTTGTCCCTTTATCAGCCCAATTTTTCGTTAAAAAGGATTAATTTGGCTCTGTACATCAATTCCCATAAAAGACTAATTTGTTTGTTTGTTTGTTTTTTTTTAATTTATTTAGGTGTATACTAATTGACAAAATTAGAAGTCGAGGGGTAACTTATCAAGTTCAAACTTCAAAGTCAAGATGTAATAAGCCCGTTCTGGCCAAAAAAAACTAATAAGCCCGAGACAAGGAGAATAAATTTGACATGGGTTATCAAGTAAGCAAACAAATTTAAACTCAGAGAAAAAAAAAAAAAAAAATCGGCAGTCCGCACTCTATGACTATGAAAAAGATATTTTGGTTACAAAAACGCATGGGTCCTACTCCTATGCAATAGCAAGGAGGCAAGGACGTTGCGCTCTGGTAGTACAGCAGCAGAGTTACTCTCAATTCGCGTTAACTGGCAACACAAATACTTAAAAAGCAACCCCCATATTGATTCAAAATTTTTTGAACGATACCCAAAGGCCAAAGGTGGAGAAAAAATGCAGAGACTTCTTTCTCTCAAGCAACTCTCATCAACCTTCAATAAAGTTCTGACAGAAACTTCTTCCTCCTCTTCGCTTCTCCACTCTCTTCCTTACAAAACCTTCTCCTCCATCGCCAAGCCAACCACCCAAAAGCAATTTCTAAACTCCCCATTTCACGCCCACACTTTTCCATGGAGTCTGAAGGGGGAAATTCAGGGTTTTGTCTCATACCCACTTGTTGCAAAGCGGTTTTGGTTGAATTTCTCAAATGCCCATCTCAAAATCTCGGGCAGAACTCTATTGGACTGCAGAGTTTGGTTTCTCAGACCTCAGATTCCCAAAGGAGGATTTGACTTGGGGTTTCAAAAGAGTCGATGGTAACGGTTTTTCCCCCTCTCTTTTGGGCTCATTTCGTCTGTAAACTAGTAATTTTCCCATAGTCAGGCGAATATAGTTTTTTCTTTTAGAGAAAGAACTTACTAGTTATTTATTTATAAACAACATATAATTCTCATAGTGATATTGGGTTATTGCGAAAGTCTAGCCCCCCTTTTTTTTTAATACCGTTCAAGCAACTTGTTGTAGCATGACTGTGTTTATACGTTCTTATTTGTCAATTATCTATCTTCTCTTCGGTTTGCAGGAGATCCTGGTTCCACAGGTTAACAGCTAGTGACATGGTTTTGGGCTTGATTGTAACTAATGTTGCTGTTTTCCTATTATGGCGGATTGCAGATAGAAAATTTATGGTTAATAACTTCATGGTTAGTCCTTAGCCTTTGATCTGCATTTTAACATAAATATGGATGGGCCTTGCTATTTCTTGGTAGATGTTCTTCAAAGTTGAAAATGGATGTTCTAGGGGCAACAAGTCTTGGAGAGAATAGTAATATCATTCCTTATTTGCTATAGACTGCATGTGATCTTATAGTTATATTTTTAAACAACTGCTTCTCTGTGGAATTTTTCCTTTTTATGAAGATAACAGTTATGCACATTTAGTGGAGATACCCCTAGAAATGTATGGTGGATTAAATCATGCTGATAGGACACCCAATATGGCTCAAGATTAGTATGTGTTACTTATTTTTCTTCATTTATCCTTCTAACTAATCTGATGTTCTGTGAGCAGGTTTCGTTAGACAATTTCAAAAGTGGGCGTTTACATACACTGATCACGTCAGCTTTCAGTCATATTGATACTGAGCATATTGTCTCCAACATGATCGGACTTTATTTCTTTGGATCAAGTGTATGATTGCTCAAACCTTCTATTTGTTAATTTCTTTCCCTACCAGTATTTACTATGTAGGCCCTAGAGAGTGCTTCTTGGACTGTTAGTCTAAGATTTTGACTATTTTTAGCTAGTTAAGAGGGAACTCGTCACTGAAACTTTGCATGAGAAACATTATCATTTTGATTTTTGGCTTTTTATGCAGTCATAATGAAGTGCGAAATTATTTTATTCAAGAACTTATGATTTGAGTGGAGATTTGCATCTTTTCATAAAACATGGTTTATGGTTGCTAAATCCCAGTACTCTGTATCCTGCTCCACACTTTGTCACATAAATTAGTTCCTGCCTATTTTTAAACCTAGTGTCGACTAATGAACTGAGTTATCGTTTCTACAGCTTGATGTTACTCTGAAATTCCATCTGCATTAATGTATTAAGAGAAACCTTATCAGTAAAACAAAGTGTTATTTTAGAATGAGGTTTCCATCAACTATCTAATCTAATATTTATCATTTTGAATTGAAACTGAGATGTGCAGTTTGGGAAGTAAGAAAGCTAAATTATTGTTTTATGGTTAACATTGAAACTATTAACTAGTTGTCACATTTCCACATTGTTAACTAGTTTTCCCCATGATTTTGAAATATTGTTCAGTGTAATTTTTTCATGCTTTCAATTTTGTGAGAGCTTCATGGTATTCTCTTGTTACTCTGGCCACTTGCGGGAATCAAATACTGTGAGAAGTACTTGCTGCTACCTTTCTTTTTCGTGTCTATGTATGCTTTATCTTCATTGCCTTTTCTTTCACATCCTTTCCTTTTTCTCTTTCTTGTTACGTACCAGGAACATTTATAATTTAATTTTACTTCTTTTTTAATTTCCATTGATAGATTGGAAGAAATTTGGGACCTGAATATTTGCTGAAGTTGTATCTAGCTGGGGCAATTGGTGGTTCAGTGTTTTACTTGGTTCACCATGCAATATTGGCATTATCGTCAAAGGTACCATGTCTCTGCTAGAAATGTTTGAATTCCTACCGTTACATTGTTAGTGAGTTACATAAATGAATTGTTATCATATAGTGACAGCAAACCCCAACCTAACTGATCTGAGATATATCACAGACCAATTTGTCTCATGTTTAGGTTCAATAACAGCTACACAAATAGGTGTACTGTATGGACAGCACCTGTGGAGCAATAACGAACAATGAATAATAACAAATGGGCAACAAACAATGAATGATAAGTGATAACAGATAGGCAAAAAACGTTTTATGCTCTCAGCTTTGATATCTTGTCAAGCACTCCACTAAAACTCGATTTATCATTGGTAGATGTGTTCAACGTCTAAATAAGGCCACTAAAAATCTGAACTTAATACATTTAAAGTTGTACCACAGAATAAAGCCTAATACATGGTTGTGCGGTTTGATGTGAGGAGTCCATTCTAATATGTTAATTAGTGACTCAGTGTACTTGCATGTTGGTATTTATTAATCACTCTCTCTCACTCATATCTTACCATAGGGACAAGCAATATGGAGGATGGACCCTTCAAAGACTCCAGGATTGGTATGTTTTTAGCCTTTTACTGGAATGAGCTTATTAGTTAAATTGGTTTTAGTTTTAGCACAAAAAACATGAAAATTTAAAAAAAAAAAAAAAAAAACTAGAATGATCTTTCATTAAATGGTTAATATCATGTATTATCAGTAATTAATTGCCCAATGTATTATTTTAAATGTTTAGGGTTTAGGAAAAGTTTAAATGTTGTATGTGAATAAAAAATGTCCAATTTGGTACCTGTACTGCAGGACAATTTACTAGAAAGGTGTCCACTATGTTATTTATATGTTCATTCCGTGTATCATTTGCCCTAATCACCCTGTTACGTGGCATCTTCGACTCGTTTAAAATGTGACACATGGTTCACAATGCCATGTGACATAATTCTAATAGAAATGATTTTATAAGTAATCAAAATTAAAAATAAATTTTTAATATAGTCTTTGAAGAACAAAATAGAAAAATATCTTTGAAAGGCTTTTATTTTACAATAAATTTCCAATATTAAGTTTTTCAAGTAGGATTGAAGTTTTAAACTTAAGTCATGTAGAAAATTAACATATCAAAAACGTTTATTCTCGTTCCTCTTTACATTTTTTCCTGAAAATTTAGATCTTGTGATACAATTATACACTTGTGGCATGTGACAAGACTAAGATTCCCATTTCTAAGCACTTATTTCATTTCATAGTCTTGTAGAACCTATGGTCATTGCTGTAGTTTTCATGAACTTATAAAAACTTATAATCTGTCAAACTGTGGTCTGCTTGTGTTATTTAGGGGGCAAGTGGGGCTGTTAATGCTATCATGCTGCTCGATATATTTCTCAATCCAAAGGCTACTCTTTATTTCGATTTCATCATACCAGTTCCTGCCATTTTACTGGTAATCATACTTGTAGTTTATGCTAACAAAGAATAGCTTTTTAGGTTGATAAATCCTTACTAAATTGTTTAGGTATAATTTTCTTTACAGGGTATCTTTCTTATTGGAAAAGATATACTGAGGATAATAGAGGTATATACTTATATTTGAGCGGCTGAATTTTATTTATTTATTTATTTTGTATATTTACATTCCATTAGAACATATCTCAAATCAATCAATTGTCAGTAAATAGCTGTGGTGGAAAAACTGTATAAAAGGGCATTTGCTTTGGCATTAACAACATTCTGAAGGGGAAAGACCAAAGATACTAAGGAAGAATGAGTAAGGATTAAATCAGGTGGCCATAGTTGTATTATATACATTGACTTAGCTTTACTGACTTGTTGAACAGTGTATGTCCTTGAATGTGCAATTGGGCTATCAGTTATCATTTTATTTTTGTGTTGTAGGGAAATAGTCAGATTTCAGGATCCGCTCACTTGGGAGGTGCTGCAGTTGCAGCTATAGCGTGGGCTCGACTTAGAAGGGGACGCTTCTGACTGCATAGGGACGGGAGCTAAATTTATTCATGTAATGATTAAGATCTTCTTAGCTGAATACCTATTGCCGAGTGAGTATATTTGTGATGATCTGAGATTTCCATAATTGCTCAAGATATCAAATTCTAGTTGCTTCTTTCAGTGTTATAATGGCATATATGGGCTGTTAATGAATTATTCTGTTTAATCTTCATGCACTGGGATTAATTTCAAGCTTTTAGCTCCATGAATATGAATATGAATATGAATATGAATTTGATAATTGCATACTTGTGTTTATTGCATGCTTTTAATCGATGATTTTAGCTTATATGGATTAAATAATGAACTCAACCATGACGATGATGAATCTGTGTCATGTGAAGATGGTCGGTATCCATCATGTTACCCACTTGCCAAGCAAACTTTTTGAATGTATTAATTAATTTGATAATAATAAATCACAACCTTCACAGGTGGGTTGGCACTTGGCATTGCCATTGGATTATTCTTTAGTCTGTCTTAAACTTAGTATTATTAAATTAAATAAATTATTAGGGAAATTAAATCCTAACCTAAGCAAGCAAGCTTCGTAAATTATTTTTCCTCGTGTCATGGTATTTCCATCGCCTCACTTGAGTGAAGTAGAAAACAAACAAGCAAAAAGAAAAAAGGAGTTAAAGCAGCCAAAACCCGCTTAAAACGCTACCGTTTCACCTGCCGTCTTTACGACTCCTCTTCACCTAAATTAAAACGGCTCAGGCGAAACTTGAAGATCCGCCATCTCCCGGCACTGGGGACTCGCCAAATGCCACCGCCGACAGCGCCACCTTGGCAGCAAACTAATAAGTTAAAAAAGAAATGGCGCAATCTTTTAAATTTAAAATTAACACTCTTCTAAACAAGCTCGGAGATCGAGACACCTTCTCTCTCGCAGCTGCTGAGCTCGAGTCTGTTTCTCGAAACCTCGACGCAACATCTCTTTCGACTTTCCTTTCCTGTATTCTTTCCATCGATTCCTCAGATAAAATCGGAGTCCGAAAGCAATGCGTTAAGCTAATTTCTGATTTAGCCGTTACTTATCCTAATTCTCTCCCACATTTCCTCCCTAAAATCCTCTCTAGCCTCATCCGTCGCCTCCGTGACCCCGATTCCACCGTACGCTCCGCCTGTGTCGCCGCCATCTCTGCTCTCTCCACTAACCTCACTAAATGCAACTTCTCCTCTTCGTTTCTGAAGCCTTTGAGCGACGCGCTTTTCACAGAGCAAGAACCAAAAGCGCAGATCGGGGCGGCATTGTGTTTGGCGGCGGCGATAGATGGCTCGCCCGACCCTGATCCTGCTAGACTGGGGAGGATGCTATTGAAGCTGGAGAAACTCCTCAAGTGCGATGGTTGCAAGGCCAAAGCGGCGGTTTTGGTGGTGATCGGAAGTGTGATCCGGTCGGGTGGGGCGTCGAATATGGGTCAAGGGCTGATGAAGGAATTGTTGGGGTGTTTGATTGGGTTTTTGAATAGTGGGGATTGGGCAACGAGGAAGGGGGCGGCAGAGGCGCTTGGGACCTTGGCGATGGTTGAGAGGGATTCATTGGCTGAGTTTAAAGCCGATTGCATTAAAGTTTTTGAGGCTAGAAGATTTGATAAGGTTTTTCTTGTTGTGGAACATGTGCTGGTTTTTGCCTTATATTGATTTAAGCTTGGTAAACTTATTATTATATTCATCTTGATTGTGTTTAATGTCAGTGCTATATTGGGTGTGATCATGTAGGTAAAGGCTGCTAGGGAGGTTATGGGGAAGATGTTGGACGCGTGGAAGCAGGTTCCGGATGTTTCAGAAGAGGCATCGCCACCACCTCGATCGCATACATCTTCTAAAGGTATTCGGTGGTAATGTATTATAGCCTTCCAGTTAATCTGGTAGATTGATTGTCTGCTCGAATTCGGAAATTAGAAATATTGCATTGTGCCAAGGCATCTTTGATAACTGGATATTTGGGTGGTGTTTACATCTGATTCTGAATCTGATGTGCCAAGTTTGATATGATCTTTTTTTTTTGGTAATAATTTGACTATTTTGGGTAATTCACTAATTTGACTCTTTGTACTGGATTTTGTTCTGTTCTTATCAGAGGATGCAAGTGATGGGCGCTATCCACTAGACTCTAAAATTTCTTCCAATGCGAATGTTGTAGTTCCTGAAATGAGGAAGAAACCTACTTTGACTACAAGGTCAACTTCACTTGGTAGTTCCTTTGCAACCACAGCTAGGAAGAGAAATACTTCAAAGGAAACAATTCAGGAAGTGAATGGAAAGAAACCCCTGGACCAGAAACTTGAGATTGCCGTTCCTCATGCTGCTAGTTTGTCAGGGACGCATGAGTATAGTTGCAAAGAAAAAAGTGGGAATGCATCAAAAGGGAGGAATAATGGGAATATAAAATCTGCAAAGTCCGAAATAAGGCGAGCACTTTTCAATAATAAGAATTCTGATGACAAGATGCACAACTTTGGTTGTTCAAAGTCTGGGTCTAGGGTGGCTCCTTGTCATGAGGAAACCCCTGAGTCCACTGTTGTGGTCGGTAATTCCTTTGAGAATCTCCATGTGAATCACAAAGATTGTGAGAATTTATCTGTGATCCGCAGCCAGCTGGTTGAGATAGAAAAGCAGCAATCCAGCCTACTAGATCTCCTGCAGGTTTATTTCCTCTTTCCAGTTACCATCCAGTAATATGAATGTACTAGTGATATATCTATGATGATGCTTTTCAATGGCATGATGCGGTTAGGGCATTGCATTATTCATATAATTTATGAATTTTCTTCGTATTCAATTAAACTAATGAATTTTGAATTCTCGGGAATCCTTGACTGATGACATCATTGAATAGCCAAAAGTTGCCATCATTTATCTTTTCCAGGCTTCCACTTCTGACCAACTGCCTTGAAACGTAACAGAAAGATGGTATATCTATCCATTATTACCAAGATCCTTGTAGCTTCCAAGTCATGTACTTACTATTATTCCAACAATTGATTCATGGTCAGTGGAAGATTATCTAGCTAATCTGATGATATTGGAAAACGTCTAAACTTCCTTTTGTCATTCATGGAATTGAATGATTAGGAGTCTGATATGATCAATTATTAATTCATATAATATTTGGAGTCTGATACTAGTGCAATTGTTTGTGTATCTAACGTTAAAATTTAGGTAACTGGGCAACCCTCTACACATGTATCTGTACCAAAAGATTAAGAATAACCTTTATTAATTCATATAATATTTGGAGGAGGTATAAATGCTCTGGCATTCTCTATTAAGTCTAATATGAATTTTACTGAAACAGTCCCATTATTTACTTTTTCCTTTCTTCTTTCATCTAGAGATTTATTTGTAGCTCACAGACTGGGATGCATTCACTTGAGTCGCGTGTGCATGGCCTAGAGCTGGCTTTGGATGACATCTCAAATGACCTGGCTGTATCAAATAGGAGGATATCTACTTTCCATAGGACCACTTGTTGCCTACTACCAGCTGCAGGGTTTTGGAGCTCCAAGTTCTGGAGGAAAAGAGAGGGCAGGTACAGTTCCTCTAGGTTTTCTGTGTCAAGAAGCTCTCCAGTGGTTGGCACACGATTTAGAGCTGATAGAAATTGGAATGCTGAAGCATTTAAGTTGGAGAACCATAGGTTACGTCTTCATGGTCGTGGTGGTGGATTGATTATGAATCCATTGGCAGAAATTGACAGTGATGTGCATGGGCATTTCTCTCAAATAGCGTGTCAGTAACCACCATAAGCAGAAGGTATTTATCATTATACCTAGTAATATCATTATACTTCGATTGGCACAAATTGCTTGAGTGTCAATATTTCCTATGAGACAGTTGGATATGCAACAGACTCCTATATGCATGTCTTTATTTTGCTGGACAATATAAATCTTTCCCTCTAGCTGGAATTTTTTTAAAGAGATTCATGCTCAAATTGTCGTGGATGGATTAGGTCCTCCCCCATGCTCTGTAGAACTGCCATTTAACACTATCTTTTAAGTGCATCCTTTCAGTCAGAAACTGTCTTATTTTGTTACCTAGCAATCAACTTGGATTCTGATGTCTTTAGGTTCTGTCACGCATTGTAGCGCAGGGCTAGTCACCCATTTCTGTTTATTTCAAGCATGGGACATGAGATATGCTTTTTAATCTTTGGAATTTGTGGTTGAGGTTCTATTTCCCCCTTCTGCAGGTTTCTTATATGCCATTTTAACTGCTAGCATGATTGGGACTTGCGTATCATGAAATTGCAAGGTTCTCCCCAATTGTAGGATGGTGTTGAAGAAACTGTAAAATGATATGGGAGACAGTTAGCTGAAAAAGATGATAAATCCACTTATATATGGCCTATGGTGAAGTAGTTTACAGCATATTGTTTGGTAATGGTTTCACAGGACTTGTACCTTTCGGGGAGACAAATGAGAAGTATCATCCAATAATTTCTTCATTAGCCCATTTTTGTCGCTTCAAATTTTTCCAGTAAAACTGAGGCATGAGGACTGGAGAAACATGGGCAATACCACCTAATTTGTCCAGCCTGGTAAAGTGGGGAAACGTGTATAGCTTTCAGATGTTTCTTAGAACACTTTTTACTTGTTTTGTGTTACAAATTTATTACATCAATGATGAGCATCGTTGTGCAAACAACACTATCCAACTATTGGTGTATTTATTGATGCCTATAGATGAATTTGTTTCGCAGATTTGTGTTGTATATTGATATTATGTAAGATGAATTTGTGTTGTATTGATACAGCTACCTACATATATTGCAGATTTATTGATACTTATACAACTTAGGTAATAACTTGTCTATCTACTGCGATAGAGTAGTTTCTCAAATAAAATCTCTATTCCCATAATAGAGTAGGGCTTTTCTTATTAACCAAAACGAGTAAGCAGTTTTAACATGGTTACTAATGGAGCCGAAGAAGCTTGATAGTTTTCTCTTCATTGCAATGGCTGCTTTGATGCTTATACCGATGACTAGTCCAAATGCATTGTTAGTTCTCTTCATTGCAATGGCTGCTTTGATACTTATACCGATGACTAGTCCAAATGCATTGTCTGCTCGTAATGAGCTTGTGTCTAACTCCAATGCTGAAATGACTAAAGCATATTTGCTTATTGTAGTACTTTCTTTTTTCTGCATTTATTTGTATGTTACTTGGATCTTTTGAGAAAGCCATAAAAGATGAAGGGCAATGACCTACAAAAAAGGGGATTAAACAATCTAGAGGTATGCTTTTCCTAACTACATGAACGAATATCAAATTGATGTCTGAAGGTGCAACATGGTAACTATAGCAGAGCTGTAAAGGGATTTTCGATAGCGCCTCCAACTTTTGAAAGCATTCATTATGCAAACCTTGCAAAAAGGAATTTTCAATAAAACAGATAAATGAAGTTTAGATTCATCTATAAGTAGTACTTTTCTTTTTGCAATACCTATAAGTAGTACTTTATTGTCTAGAAGACATGGTACAAGATTTGGATAGAGAAACCAAACGAAAAACCTACTTGAAAGTTCTTAAAAGAGATAAAAACTAATTATAGGGGCATAAGCAAGTTTCCTCCATGCAACTAACATCACTGCCATAAAAGAGAACTGACTCATCGCCCGGAAAACTGCCACAACTCAGAACTAAGCCTCCATAACTGCCGTGCAACTACATACATTAATGAGGCCTCCATAACTGCAGTTCATACCTTCACGAGGGCGCATAAGGAACCTGATAATAAAATCAATATTTTGTTCTCCCATCACCCTCTGTGATCACATCTTTAAAAGCCCCTCCACTTGGGATCATAGGCAGCACATGCTCTTGATGGGGGACAATTACATCTAACAAGTAAGGTCCTGGAGTGTCTAACATTTTCTGAATCGCTGCTCTAAGATGTTCCTTCCGTGTCACACGGGCGGCAGGTATTCCACATGCTTCTGCAAATTTCAACATATTAGGGAATATTTCAGACTCATTGGATGGATCACCCAAATACGTATGGGCCCTGTTTGCCTTGTAAAATCGATCCTCCCATTGAACCACCATACCTAAATGCTGATTATTCAACAACAGTATCTTAATGGGAAGATTTTCCACACGGATGGTTGCCAGCTCTTGGACATTCATGATGAAACTTCCATCACCGTCAATGTCCACAACAACAGCCCCTGGATTTGCAACGGCAGCTCCGATGGCAGCAGGCAATCCAAATCCCATAGCCCCCAATCCGCCTGACGTCAACCATTGACGAGGCCTCTTATACTTGTAAAACTGAGCAGCCCACATCTGATGCTGACCAACACCAGTACTTACAATTGCATTCCCATTGGTTAATTCATCAAGAACCTGAATTGCATGTTGAGGTGGAATAGCTTCACCAAAGGTCTTGTAATTCAAAGGATATTTCAATTTCTGCTCATTCAACTCCTGCCTCCATGCTGAATAATCAAGGTTAAGCTTAGCTCCCTTACTCTCCAATATCCTGTTTATGCCCTTCAATGCCAATTTCACATCTGAACAGATTGATAGATGAGGCTGCTTATTCTTCCCAATCTCGGCGGAATCAATATCAATATGCACAATCTTGGCCCTGCTGGCAAAAGCCTCAAGTTTTCCTGTCACCCGATCATCAAACCTCACTCCAAAGGCAAGCAACAAATCAGACTTATCCACAGCATAATTAGCATACACAGTTCCATGCATCCCAAGCATTTGTAATGACAAGTCATCAGAGGTCGGAAATGCACCAAGACCCATTAAAGTACTCGCAACGGGTATCCCTGTAAGCTCAACAAACCTCCTCAACTCTTCACTGGAGTTCAAACACCCACCACCAACATACAATACCGGCTTCTTAGACTCGGAAACCAACCTCACAATCTGCTCCAAATGAGCCTCGCCAGGAGCCTTAGGCAACCTAGACAAATACCCCGGCAATCTAATAGGCTGGTTCCAATTAGGAACAGCAAGCTGCTGTTGTATATCCTTAGGTATATCAATCAAAACCGGACCCGGCCTACCCGAAGTAGCTAAGAAGAAAGCCTCACTAACAATCCTAGGAATATCATCGATATCAAGAACAAGATAATTATGCTTTGTAATAGACCTTGTTACCTCAACGATAGGAGTTTCTTGGAAAGCATCTGTACCAATCATCCTACGAGGGACTTGACCTGTAATTGCAACGATAGGGATACTATCAAGCAAGGCATCGGCAAGACCACTCACCAGGTTGGTTGCCCCAGGGCCAGATGTTGCAATGCAAACGCCTGGGAGACCAGAAGAGCGCGCGTAGCCCTCAGCAGCAAAGACCCCGCCTTGTTCATGCCTGGGAAGGACATTTCGGATTATATTGGACCGGGTTAAAGCCTGGTGGATCTCCATGGAAGCTCCACCTGGATAGGCAAATACGTCCTTGACTCCTTGACGTTCCAGGGCCTCCACCAGGATATCAGCCCCTTTTCGGGGCTCATCAGGGCCATAACGGGATAAGAAATCATGGGAAGTTGGGGCGACAGTGGTGGCGGCGGCGGCGGCGGCGGCGGCGGCGGATTTAGGATTGGAGCTTGACTGAGAAAGAGAGCTAGAAATGTGGAGGGAAGGGGAAGAAGTGAGCTTTGTAGAGAAGGGAAGGTTGGTAGATTTGGAAACGGGTAATGAAGATTTGAAGGAGGAGGATAAGGGAGAGGGTTTGGGGAAAGTGGTATTTGCAGCGGCAGCCGCCATTGTCGTCTGTCGATGAGAGGCTTGTGGTTTTCCTCTTTTGAGTTTGTGGCGAGCGGCGAGCTAGAGACTAGAGAGGGAAGAAAACTATGACCAGGATTTGTTTTAACTCTGATCTGATGTTCACATATGTTAATTACACTTATGCCCTTTTGTGTTGTTTTAGTTTTTGGCCGAACCTTGTTTGTTTGTTATCATTTATGGAAAAAAAAATATAAGTATACTAGGGTTTGGCAAAAATTCATATGGAAAATGGGAGTCAACAATGTTGAGTAGGTGGATGGCTGTGCTCAATTTTAGTTCATTTGTTGAAAAGTTGTAAACGGATAGTACATTGCTGGGATCATGGACTGAGTGAAACTGATTACTACAACAAATAATACATGCGATATCTGGCCAAAAAAGGAGGGGATTTAAAATCCCCAACAGCAACAGGGGCAAAAGAAGCAGAGTTTGTGTTCCCTCCCAACCTATTCAAGTTCAATTCAAGTAGCTTATATATATAATATATTAAGCATCACATTAACAAGAGATCGCATGTGGATTGTGATTAGTAATACACATCACATGTGGACTGTGGTGGCTCCATTGAAGCTGTGATTTCAGAATCTCAACTCTTGGTTGGGAGAAAGATGCCACCCTCTCGAGGATCCAGAGCGATTGAAGTTCATTGAGTCCCCCCAACAGGCCAACATGCTTGCTTCTCGCACCCGATATATGAGGAAACCAAAGGACTTTGCTTGGGGCTCTCCATACTTGACAATGGGACCTATGAGAATCGGACACGCGTCAGTCAATTATGCAATCCTTATCAACATGAGCTCTGTGGGTGCACAACTTAATTCTAGTGTAGATAACATATAAGTGTTCGTATGACAAGTACCCAATATAGGAAGAAGAAAGTGGTTATGCTTACATCATTAGTAAATACTATATATGTTTACTGAAAAGGCAATCTTTGACCTCAAGAGTTTGCAGGTACCAAAACCTATCAAATAACAGACTCTTCAACATTCATAATCCACTATGTCAGACAAAATCACATGCACCAAAAAATTGTAATGAAACCTTCCAAGATATCATGCACTTAGTAGCTTTCATTTAACCTTTTCATTTTACTATATATATACATATAAACTAATGCTCAACTGAAAAGTAAACATTTCAAGAAATATACTAATGTTCAACAGAAAAGTAAAAATGACCATATGCTAAATACTACTATTAATGATAACTCATTTATAAAGAAAAACCTACTCGAATCTGCAACATTTTCTCAAAAGTAATTGCAGGAAGCAAGTCAATGAGGCATACCTCAAAAGGCAAGTGGCACCCTAAACCCTAAATCCATAAAAGATATTGGAAACTAAATTTAATCGTACAATCAATTATTATTTGTTAAACTGGATCTCTAATTTCTTTAAAAGGTTAATATCTTTTAACTACAAATATCTTTGACAGCTTAGACTGATCAGGCAGCAAATATGGTTGCAACTATCTTGTAACATAACCCTTTTCTGCACACTATAATTAAATTTTAGTAAAAAGAGCTCAAAATCAAACAGAGAAAATTTAGAGAAGATCAAATGATAGCAGGCTGCAAGAACTTCCAAATCTGAAATAAGAGATTTGCCTCTGCCCAAAGCATGGACAGAAGCTGCTTGTCATCAACCTTACTAAATAAATAGAGCCATTCCTTTGATTTCTCAGGTTCTTTTATAGAGATAAAAAACGGTACCTGGAAATGAAGAAAATTGAAGAATCACCAGCTTATTTTATAATAATGAACTTTATACCTCAAAAGGTTTTGACTGTCAAAGTGAAGAAGAGATGCAAAAATCAGATTTTTTCCAGCATGAAATTTATTCTTTGCTAAAAGAAATAGCCATTCATCCATATATAAAACTAAAACGAAAATAAAAAACAGCTAGACATGAAAAGTATGTATAATATATCCTTGCTGCCAAGCTATATACGTTAAGATTTCAGGATTAATTTCTTAGCAATTGAGAACAAAATCTTAAACTCAGCGGTTGACTGAAGCTGCATCCAATCATCCCTCTATACATCAGCCTAAACAGCAAGGACCGAAACTCAAACAATAAACAAAGGACCAGGCAAGAACATCATTCAAAGAATATAAATGAGAAAGACTACAGATAAAACAGGGCCAAAAACAGGAACAAATATTACGAAAGCTTAAGGAGATGAACAATTAAAAGGGAAGGAGCAAAAAAGATGAGACCCGGTCTAATAGAATAAAACAGAACCTCAAGAGAAAGCAAAAACTCAGTTGGGAAAGCCCAACCTTACCCTAACATATCCAAGATCTTCTATCAATTTCGAAATGTGAACAGACTCCAAACCCAAATATTGAAATAGCTGGCTTGTCAGCTAAATGTGAATTCCCATGGCTAGACATTTACTTACTCTTTGATAGGATTCCTCAAAACTCAAATACTCTGATTTCGTAATGGATCTCCCAAGTGAGAGATTGACAGAAATAGTATGAAACAAAGTAAATATTGCATTTTGTTATGGTGCAAGTAAAATACTAATATGATACAAAGGAAAAAGAGCCCACAACTCCATAAATTGACATAAAGAAGTTAGAATTAGACCATATATAAGAGACATATATGGTCTATGCAACAGAAACCACCTCATAAGTCAAATCTCAAAAATGAAGATCTTTAGATTTGACTCCCCCATTTCGAGCCGAGCCAAGACAAATGACATCGACTCCTTTGTCTAAACTCTAAAGCAGCACCAAGATTCCCATTGTACTATAGTAATGAAGTATAATTAACCCAAGTAAACTCCCATAAACTAACTTATTACTACTATATCATCTACATAAATAGATACTATTCAAATTCAATAGCTGTCATTAAGAAAAAGTGGTCATCATTCTTTCCAAAGTTCTCGCTTGCAATTACTGCAATAAATAACATATTTTTGGTCAGCTAGCACGTGTAAGGGTTTAAGCATCACCATCCTATCCCCAAGCATTTTTCAGTTTAAGCCATTCACAGTAGTACAAAATTTAAATAGAGGACAGATTTACTTCAAGATAACATAAAGATGCTTAAAGAGATATAATATAACTATATGATGATAAAAGTGATGAATTCCGACAAATGTAACTAATCATTATAAATATGATTTTTGCAGTAAATCGTATGAACTCACAATCTACACTTACATTGAACTTGTTTAGGGTTTTCATTTCTGAACTTGTAATGTGAACTAATGGTACAACTCTACAGCCAAGTACAGAAGAACATTAACTTATGACTGTGGAATACTAAGGAGTAGGACAAAAAGAAAGAAATCAACGGAATGAGAAAGAAAAGGGTAATTTCCCTTAAAAAGGTAAGGTACATTCAACGCAGAAAAAAGTGACCTCACCTCTGGGCAAGCAAATTGATTAAAATAAAAAGAAAATAATACCCAACAAACAGGCATGATGGCAGGAACGTCCAACTGGAACATTGAATCAAAGTCGCTTAATTGGCCATTCCATTAAAGAACCTGTCGCCTGGTTTATTTTTACAGCAACCCAATGAAACTGCGAGAGGGATAGGAGAGTGAAAGAGTTAGAACAAGATGAAACCCTACAAATTAAAATTGAGAAGGAATATAAGATTCAACCATTCAATGCGACGGAATTTTGAAGATTATAGCCTTTGAATGGCAGAATCAAACAACAAAAAATCTCACCCACTCTCTCCATCCACGACCTTAGAATGATCAGGAAAGGAAGGAAAGAACAAAAGGCACAAACTACATATATCTGAGATCAAAATGTGAAATGTCAAATCCCATTAAGGGTAAATTTGTAAAAATAATTCCTTTATTCTTCATAATGACTTGTAATAAATAAATAAACTTTTATAAATTCATTTCCTTGACAAGGATTATGAATTTTCATGAAAAATTACATATGTTTGCTTGTGAGAAAGAAAGACAGAGGTGTTGAATTGAAACAAGAAAAGAGACAAATCAAATCTAATGGCAAATTGCGTACTCAGTCCAACCCCAACTCCCATACGTAATCAATTTCTCAGAAACAGAAACACAAAATGTTTATCTCAATCTACAGCTACTACTAGTACTAGTTTCAAAAAGTTTGTTTCTCTTCCTCTGTCGCCGGTAAGAAGTAAGTATGCTGCAACCTCAACTTCAAAGTCAAGGACAGTGTTTTGTAACTACGAGGACCATCGCAAAGACACAACCCCGAGCCAGAGCCAGAGGCAGAGCCAGAGCCAGACACAATCATCCTCTGCACTTGAGCTCTACCGTGAAATTGAGAGGTATATATAAATTTAATTATTAATAAATTTAATCACTATCGCAACAAACCCAACAAAACAATTCTTGATTTTTCTTTTGTTTTCAGATTACTCACTGACACCGTGAGGCAATCGCAACCTTCTTGGGCTGCTTCAAGTGATTGGACCCAAGTCGAGGTTAGGTTTTTTCTGATTTGATTTTTGCCTTCTTCAGCAAACTGTCCTGCAAATTGTTTTGAACAGACAACAGGTTAATGACCATAGCAATAATACAAAGAAAAGACAATGAAACTGGCAGATTAGAAAGAAAAAAGCTTCTCAACAACACAAAAGAATAAATCACAGGGTAGGAAAGACATGCTGTTTAAGCTCCATGCTCATGCATATCAGCTGATTGTTCCATTACCAAATTGCACTTTTTTCTTTTTTAATCTGATTTACTAAACTGATTTCACTAGTATGAATATGTTTTACAACTATATGTTTCTTGCAGTTTAATGCCTACATTCACATGATGATGCTACATTCTTAGATCAACTCGGATATTAGAATTAAACATTTGTCTTGGTTGAAATTTATGTCTTCAAGATAGCTCACTAGTACGCATTCTCTTCTTCTTTCTCTCTTGTAAATCATTACTGTGCAAAAAAGTGATCTTCAGCATATAAGTTTTCTGTTTGTTCTCTCATCGTTGTTATCAAGTTCCATTTGCAAATTATTAATCACATTGAAACTATAAATACCGAAAATTTACTATAAGAAATCAAAGAAGAAACACACCTATAAACCACTCTGCTTGGTCTAAAAAATTTTCAACACGAACAGGATGTATAATTGAGACATCAAGAAATCCAGTCCATTCTAAGTTTGGTCACAAACCATTTGAAATAACCCAAGGATCCATCTCAACAAAATGTACCTGTAATTACAAATACAGCTTTATATCAAGGAAATAAGCAACATTTCTCTATGTAAAAACAAAAGGGGGGAAAAAAGAAAAGAAACAAAAACTTTAAATGCTCTTACAGATTCTCAAGCCTATAAATAAAATGTCAAATCATTGAAGCCTTGTTCAGGCTTTCTCAGCTTAATTATTGCCTTTTAAGAGTCATCGATGACTAAGATTCAATCTTAAGTACCAAAAGATAAAAAAAAAGTGTTAGTTATGTTATGTAAGGTGGTACATTTTAATTATTTGTCCATTTTTAATCAATAATGATATTGCCTTTTACCATAATCTACTCTTTACTTGATACTAGCTATTATTTGAAAAGCATGGTGGAAAAAACACCAACTAATGAGACTATTCTGATACCTCCAGGGAGCATGGGTTCTAAGACCAAAACGCTCAGAACCTAAGTCAGTTGTTCACTTCATTGGTGGTATATTTGTGGGAGCTGCTCCTCAGCTCGCCTATCGTTTGTTTTTGGAGCGCCTTTCCGAAAAGTAAGTATATTGCATTTAAATACCCAATCACCTGCCGTCTCAAGCAGCTAAGTTGATATACTTGGTGAGATAGTAATGACAACATATTTATTTTATGTTTATATATCTATGTATGTATACTACTTAGTTTTCTCTTTACTTGTATTGCATGTCATTATTTTTATTTTAAAATTTTTCCAACATATTCGTCTTACAACTCAGTTTAATGTTGAGAAAAATGTTTGATTAGCCTCTTTATCTAAACTGCAATTTGGTCTGACTATAGCTGGACCTCTAATAAGGTTAATTTACTTATTAGTAAGGGGAATTCACTACTTAAACTTTTTCTGTAATCAAGGGGTATTTTGGTGATCGCGACACCATATGCTAGTGGTTTTGATTACTTCTACATCGCAGATGAAGTCCAGCTCAAATTTGACAGGTGTTTAAGGTTTCTGCAAGATACAGTGAGTTTTCAGTTTATAACTTTCAAATAAATTCCCTCCACCCTCTTCCAAATTTAGTTACAGAGGTTACTAACAAGGAAATATAAAACTTCATCATACAGGTGCATGATCTTCCTACTTTTGGTATTGGCCATTCTTTGGGTTCTGTCATCCACCTTCTGATTGGTATTACAAGATCTTGTTCGATATTGATATTAATCCGTAGGATGTAGCTGCTTTTGTTTGCAGCTGTTATTTGATTGATGAATTCCTTGTGCAGGTTCTAGATATGCTGTGCAAAGTAGTGGGAATATATTAATGGCATTCAACAACAAGGTAGTTGAACTTTTTCATTGTGCATGTTTGAAGTGAGTGAAAAATTAGAGCAAATTATCTTGTGATTATTGAGACATATACATAGTCCCAAATCCAATTCTCCATCAAAAGGATTTCACCTTACCACTTGCAAATCAAGGTGATTTGGAGAAACTTAATTTTTTAAGCAATACTGTAAAATATATATGAGTATTAAGACTCATTTTCCCGTCTTTACTTTCTCTACAGTCTAATTTGAAGCAAATAGATATAGATCAGTAAGATCTTTGCTTTTTGTTTCTCTTGTTTCCCTTTAGCAGAAATTGATTAGCCTGCTGAGTGCTGATATTGAATTCTTTTATCAGAATTGGACTACAACAACTTCTTCTTAGATGGCCACCATATAACTCCTTTTTTGAATTGGAATAAGATTAACAAGTATTATCTTATAATCTTGCAGGAAGCAAGCTTAGCTGTCCCCTTGTTCTCTCCTGTTCTTGTGCCAATGGCCCAAAGCATCGGACCATTTCTATCACAGATTGCATCCTCGCCTACGATTCGTATGGGGGTAAAAGCACGAGTTGCTTGATTTTATTTTTTTCCTGCATTGCATGAAATAGAGTTCTTTAAGACACACAACTTACACCTACTTTTGTTAATCATAATTTCATCGTAATTACTACTATTAAATAGATGATTGATACTATGTTTATTATGATAGGAGAATTTGGTTGACTACATCTAACTTGGGTAAAAATTACTATTTAGTTTTAAGACAAACCTATCCTTGGAATACTTTATTTCTTAGCATTGAAACCTTGTTTTCCATATCAGTCCTTTTTCTAAGTTGTGGTGCAACAAACGATGATTTGAATTTTTCTCAAAGTCAAATTACTGATTCTGTATTTCTAGCCGGATAGCTGGTTTAGGGTGATTATCTTTGGCATTTGCCAACCATAGTTTTATATTTCTTCTTCTGCTTGAGATTTCACTTTCACTTAAGTGAATTACGATTTTCAGGGGCCTTCTCTCATGCTATGAGCTTTTGTGAAGTAGAGCATTATATTAAAAGAAACACAAAAATAGCATATATGATATATTCAATATATGTAACTAAGTGACCAAATATGCTAGTCCACAAAAATTCAGAACATTGCGCTCAAGAAATGGAAAGCTCAAACCTAGAGTGCAAAGATGGAGTTTTGCATGTTTGACTTGGTTTCGGAAATTCCTTTTTCTCAATAGGAGAGCCAATAGTAGCACCCAGAGAATTGACCTTTCAATGGAATGGCAGTTAGGGTGCCATTTGAGGTCTAGGAGTCTTAATTGACATGTTATTCTCATTTGATATTTTGAACCATGAAAAGGCTTTCACCTTTGAAGAGTTTTTTATTCTTGGAGTTGGCTCAGGAGATATTTAAACTTGGTCATAGGGAGACAAGGGTGAGCAAATATCTACTTTATTTGGGATATATTGAATGAAGGATTTTACTAGGCAAGATTTTGAAGGAAGTGGGCTGGAAAGATTAATAGATTCACCAATGAGAGAAAGAACATTTGGTATAGGTGGAAATTGGAAAAGAAAATGAGGTTAAATAAAAAAAAAGGAAACTAAAAACAAAATGAAAATCGATAAAAAGAAGCAGAATATGTAATGCCAAATTGTAGCATTTGGTATAGGTTAAGTTGACGTGTCTATGTATATACTTAAACATGCTATCAGAAGATGGGCTTAGAGCCATCAATTTAATTTCATTTCAATGAAATGGGTAAACAAAACAAAGGTTAATATTTAAGATATTGCATTAAATATGTCAATTTTATACATAATGTGCCATTTAAATGATAAACTCTGTTAATGTGCGAGGATAATAGAATGTTCTAATTGTGTACTTGCCATTTTCTTTCCAGTTTGTCAATATGCTACTTTGATGCAGAGTGCCTTTTGGTTGGTTTTTGTTATATGGGGCCTAAATGGAATGATATATATGCGTATAAATTTTGTCATGTGTTTCTTTTATCATTCCTTGGTTATATCTTTCATCTAGAGCCAATCCTTCATCTCTGCTGCCAGAATGCATTATTCATCCCATTTCACAAAATTGTTGCAGGCTGAGATGACGTTGAAGCAAATAGAGAATCTTAGTCCTCCCATTATGAAGCAGGTTCTTCCTCTAGTTGAGCAACTTCCTCCCTTGTACATGGACTTAGTCAAGGGAAGAGAAGAATTCATTCCAAAACCAGAAGAAACTCGACGACTTGTATGTAAAATCTTTGAACTTATTTTTCCTAGGGTGCTGCATTAACATTCTTGTTTATGAAAATTTTCAGTCTTTAGACAATATGCTTGCCTAGTTGATTGGTGCTTGGACCACATGGTAGATAGTTGTAATCCATAGGTTGACTTTGGCATTCAACTGATTGATGTGTCCTATTAGTAAGGTGGTTTGTGACAAGCCTAATTTTCATATTTAATATTCTGATATTTGTCTACCAAATTCCTCCCAGTATATGTTAAACTATAAATTAAAGAAAATTATTCAGGGTTTAGGGTTAGAAGCCTAGAACACAGTTTGGAAGACAATTGAGATGTATGCAATGCTGGGATGAGATGTATGCAATGCTGGGATGGGAAATAAAGAAACACCCAATTATGAGTATCTCTGTTTGAAAATAGTATCTTGCTCATTTATATTATTCCACTCCTACTATAAGTTTAATAGCATTGTGGGTAGGATTAATGAGTTTCACTTGTATGTAAATCTGAACAGGAGGAATACTAATTCCTGTACTTTGTAGTCGAAGATGTCAAAAGTTTTAAGATGGTATGGTTGTTAACTGGTTTGAAAAATAATGCAAACTGCAATTTCCTTAGCATTCCTGTTCGAAAATAGTATCTTGCTCATTTATGTTACTCCACTCCATTTTTCCTTTACTCTGCAGGCATTGTAGGTAAGAAATGCTGATTATATATATATACATACATACATATATATATATATATATATATATGTAAATCTAGAACACTGAAGATCTAATTCACAAGGTTTTGATTTGGAAGATGTTAAAAGTTTTAAGATGGTATAGTTATTAATTGCTTGAAAAAAATGCAAATTACAGTTTAAATGCAATTTCTTCTTAATATAATCTTACACTAACTTTTATGCTTCTGTTTCCCTCCTCCCCTTGATATTTTCAGATAAAATCATACTATGGAATTTCAAGGAATCTTCTAATAAAGTTCAAGGATGATACAATTGATGAAACGCCAAAATTGGCTCAGGTGCTAAGTTCGGAGTCAGCCATCAGTTCACTGCTCGACATGTCAATTCGATTGTTGCCTGGAGATCATGGGCTTCCTCTTCAACAAGTATGCTTTTGCATGAATGAATGATGTACTTTTGATGATAATTTGGAAATAATTAAGAATAATGTGCTTTTCCAGAATACCCTTTTATTGCTGGAAATTGCAAGATGATGTTTCTATAACATATCTATGTTGCAGGCTCTTCCAGATGTTCCACCTGCAATGGCAGATGCAGTGAACCGTGGAGGTGAGCTTTTGGCAAATCTGACTGTTGGAACACCATGGGAGACTGTTGCCAAAGAAGTCAGCAATACATTAGGTGTAGATTCAACAGTTCTTCGCGCAGATACTTCCAAGGACATGGACCTTCTTGTGGATGTCATTACTTCCTGGATGGCTTCAAATTCAGGTCCAAAACTTCTACGGCCTTGATGAGTAGGATTGAAGTAGAATTAAAATCAACAGGGGATTGTTTTGATCATACCAGTGAGGAGCTTATAGAACTTGGAAGATTACAACATTGGTTATCCTAAAATGTAAATTTATAGCAAAACAAAAATTTCAATAGCAACAGGCAATAGACAATTAGACAATGATATTATTGATTCAGCATTCAATAATTCCAAAATATCTGGTCCCTCCGAAAGTGTTTTTTGAGATAAACTGCAATTAGGTGCCTGTAAGTCCATTTCTTTTGTGTCTTGAACTCTAAAAAGGCCTCTGCGCTTGAGTGGAAGTCCCCTTTACCTAAAGCCTCAAACACAAGAGGATCTGTTAATACTAGTGGAGAATCATCATCAACATTCTTCATATTGTTCAAAGCGAAGTCCAAATTTCGGCCGAGTCTTCTATCCAAGTAAGCATCTACAACACAACCATAAGTTACCAAATCAGGAACAACACTGAGATGCTTCATGTGCTGAATGGTGAGATGGAGATCCCAGAACATAGACATTCTTGAGAAGGCCAAAGCTCTTATATTAAAAGTAGTAACATCGGGGAGAAACCCAGAATCCAACATTTTCAGAAACTGTCTCTGCATGGTTTTCATTTTAAAATTGGCAGCGTAAGACAATAGCAGAAGATTCCATAAGAGATTGCCCACATTTCTCCTGCCAAGACCAACATCAGTTAAAAACTGACCCAACTTGTAAAACTTAGCTTGCTTTATGTAGGCAAATGACATTGCCCTGATTCCTTCTTCTTCTATAACAAGTCTAGACCTTTTAAGGCGACCATAAGCCGTCTCCATCTCAATCAAGGAACCAAAAACACTATAATATCTAACAAAAGCATTTGCAGTGGCAGAATCTACAGGAAGACCCCTCAAAACCATATCCTTGACTGCATTCTCCATTAAATCAAGGCGCCCATGCTTTCCAAAGCAAGAGATAGCCACTGGGTACACCTCAGGTAACAAGTCTAACCTGTGCAGAATCACTTGATCTACAATTTGGTTGACTTTGTGAAAATGGCCCATCTTTCCATAACTATCCATGACCACTTGAATCCAAGGGGTAAAAGTAGTATTAGTAGCAGTTAGCATTTCCTCCCAAACAAGCTCATTATCTGCAAAACATACCAAACCTTGTGAGTTGTTCATCTCACGTAAAAGCTGAGGCTTCAATTTTCCTTTTGTAGAAGCACAATCTACAAAGTTTTCTTTCTCTTTCTCGAGACTGAGGCATTCTTTATCATCCCGCTTCCTCTTCCAGAGTCTCCGCTGCAGGAAAAATCCCTAACAAATTAAAAGATTTGAGAGGCAAGTCAAAAGCAGAATTATGATTTTCATTCGAGGCAACTATACCTTATTTTTGAAGATTTGTGAACAAGGATTGGACTTGAGAGATGTGACATGAAAACGAGCAAGAGGAGAAGATGTTGTGATTGTCATGTCATGTGGGGGAGAAGAAAGAGAGAAGCTAAACCAGTTTTTTTTTTTTTTTTCGGGTTCAAAAGAGCTAAACCAGTTTGATTTTCTGCATACACCCCTTATTTTTGGTATATATTCTTATATTAGGCCCAAATTACATTTGGATCACCCTAACACTGCATCCGTTAAATAAATTAATTTTTAATCTGGGTTCAGCCCATTTTAATTTCTATTTGCTTTTTAACTTCTGTATCCATTTGATTCCTAGCCTTGTGAACAGCAGCCCATTGCCTCCAAATCCAATTCGAAAATCTTTTTTTTACTTCATTTTTATTCGGATTCGGATTCCCCATTTATTTGGAACAATAATTTGCAGCAAATAATAATAATAATAATAATAATAATAATAATTAAAAAATTAATTTCCTTTTGTGGCACTGGCACAATACAAAATGGAATCAGTAGGCTTGAGCAGCGTACGCAGGAGGCTAGGAGGAGCTTTGGAATTTTCCCGTTGTCCTTATTCACTTGTTAATCGTCATCCTCGTTCTCCATCACCTTCAACTGCAAAATCTCTCTTCAGGTTTCTTGACGACTGATTTCTTAGGCCTTCTTCATCTTTTTTTTTTTTTCTCTTTATGCATGTTGTTTTTCAATTTTCTCGTGGAAGATTGTTTTGTTTTCTTTTTTGGCCAAAACTTGTGGAAGATTGTTCAAAATCGCTTTGCTGTTTGATTTTGATTTTGATTTGAATAGAGATTCAAATATGGAATATGGATTGCCGAATTGAGAGTCTTTAAGTTAATTTCTTCGTTCATTAATCCTTTCGTAAAATTAATTTTCTTGCTCAAAAAATTAAAATAAAAAAGCCGTTGAACTTTTGGACCATTTATCGGTCTGCTGTACTTTCCCCTGATCCTGACTTGGCTACGGGTCAAGCGAGATTGCCTGGCTTCTTCTTATTCGAAGTGATGCAAGAAAATGTAGCATCATCGAGGAAGATGATGATAAAAGGAACTCTTATTCGCAGACTGCAAGTTAACCCATACTACTTAATGCTTGCTGTGAATGTGATCCCTCAAATATATTTAATTTATGTACAAGCACAATTAGTGGCTTCAGTCTTGGAAGTGCCATTGCCTTATAACTGACCTCACCTATCCAGATTGCTTTTTTCAATTTTTAACTCCTTCCTCTCGAGTCTTGCTCTCTCTGTATTTCATGTTTCCTGCAGCCTTCCATTGGTTCAGGCCCTAGACTAGAGGGTTTAATTATGTTTCAGTAGCTTTTGCTCATAAAACCCCTGAAATCTGCAATGTTCTGTAGTTTTTTAGGTGTTGCTGAAATTTTGGTGCATCTCATGATGTTTTAGGGCTTTTGATGAGTGCTGTGATCTGGACTGGATAGCATAGTATTCTTCAACTATATGTGCTTGTTGATGTGAATTTCGTGTCTCCATGTAATTGTTAAATTATGACATGAGAATTGAGATTAACCTCACAACTTTGTTGGCTTCTTTATAAAGTGTTCGTAATATTCTTTCTACTTCTAATACAGAGTCTGGCATGCAGAAAGAAGCATAATAGTAAGAAGCTTATTGGGACAAGGCTATTGTCTAAAATGGCTGATTCTGAAGTAAAGGCTGCAGCATCAGATTCCACTTCGGGGAAAATGATTTTTGAGCCCATCCTGGAAGATGGAATTTTCCGATTTGACTGTTCTGAAAATGCTAGAGATGCAGCATATCCAAGTCTTTCATTCGTAAATAGTAAAGACAGGGATGTAGGAATCAAGAGTAACAAGGTTCCTTTGTATGTTCCTTCTTTTGAGTGCCTTTCAGGACAGCAAATAGTTAAAATTGAGGTTTGTTATTGCTCTGCCTTTTTTATATGTGGCCTTTGTCAATTATTTAACCTTAATTACTCATCATGTATCTTCTGGTGCCTTTTCTGTTAGAATTTGCAGTCTTTTGCATATTCTTAATTTGTTAATTGATCTGATGGACTTTAATTCTTGTTAAGCTTCCTGAAGGTACCTCATTTTATGGAACTGGAGAAGTTAGTGGGCAGTTAGAGCGAACAGGGAAAAGAGTGAGTCATTTTTTTGTACAATGATTTGATACACCATTAGTAGAATTTTTTGACTCCACAAGCAGGGTGAAGAACTGATATATACCCCATTTCATAATTAATATTTAATATTCAAAAATATATCCTAAAAAGACACATGTCAACCCGTTAACCCCGCGTTTGTAGTCTGCTAAACTCCATTGACAGTGGATGGCAATTTTCCTTTTATTGCCATTGACATGAAAAACTTCTTGTAGGTTTTTACATGGAACACTGATGCATGGGGTTATGGTCCTGGAACCACATCATTGTACCAATCACATCCTTGGGTGCTGGCTGTTCTTCCAAATGGAGAAGCATTGGGGGTTCTAGCTGACACAACAAGGCGCTGCGAGGTATACTGACTTTCTTTTATCATGTTATAGAGGTTGATTCAGTTGAAACCTGCTAAATACTGTTCTAGATTTATATATTGTGCTCCTTATGGCTTACAGATTGATCTGAGGATTGAATGCAGAATCCAGTTTATTGCTTCACCATCATTTCCTGTCATTACGTTTGGTCCATTCCCTTCACCTAGTGCAGTTTTGATATCTTTATCTCATGCAATCGGTAATTGCCAAACCTACTTTGACATTGCACTTTGAATCTACATATATTTGGAATTTGTTTTTGCAGCCACGATCAAATGGTGTCCTTACTATATCCTTCTCCATCTTCATGTACTGTATATTCTCTCAGGTTTTCTGTGTTTGGTAAGACATAGTTTGGGACATTGGATGCTTTGCACCATCTTGGGCTGTATGGGTTGGTTTAAAAAAATATGCAAGTGAAGTGAATTAAGTGGAGAAAATAAAAGTACTTAAACCCCAAATTTTAATTTGTTTAGACATGTGAGAATGATAAATGCATACAAAACCGGTTTAACCAAATAGTGGGACTTGTAAATGTTTACTTGCTTCTTCAATAAGATTAATGGCAATGTTATTGTTTGTAGATCAGGTGCTATTGTTAGTTAGGAGTTGGTAATCAGTTGATGAGGTTGATATGTATATTACTTTTTTAGGGTAAATACAAATTTAGTCACTTAACTTTAGGTGAGTTTCTCCCTTTGGGGTAAAGTTTTTTTAGCTTCTGTTGTTAGTTATTATCGTGGTGTTTTGTATGTTGTTCGTTGTTCAGGTGTATCTTTTTTTGTTGTCCTTTTGTGGGTAGCATTGTTTCGTGATTGCTCATGTTTACGTAGTGATTCTTAATCACTCGTCTTGTTATTAATTAAATTTGCCTTTCGAAAAAAAAAAAAAAACTTTAGGTGAGTTTCTGTTTTGGTCACCCAACTATGAAAAGCAACGATTTGGTCACTTAAGTTTGAAAATTGAATATTTTGGTCACTCAACCTTTAATCCGCTTATGTGGCAGGTCAATATCAACCATCATGTCACGTGGCATGATGATATGACAAGTCATATCATGTAAGATATTACCTGACATGATGACATGGCATGAAAGTGTCATAAAAAATGCCATGTGGCATAGGCAAATCATCATGTTATGTGATTGAGTGACCAAAATATTCAATATTACGAATATAAGTGACCAAAGCATTAGTTTTTATAGTTAGTTGACCAAAACATAAACTCACCTAAAGTTAAGTGACCATCTATGTAATTTACCCTACTTTTTATCAATTTATTATCTAAATATTATCTTTTAGGAAGTGATTCATTCTTATTGATTAAGAGATTTCTGCTCAGGAACTATTTTTATGCCTCCAAAGTGGTCCTTGGGCTATCACCAATGCCGTTGGAGCTATGAATCTGAGGAGAGAGTTCTTCAGGTAAATGCTTAGTTGCTCAAATGCTTTTCCCTGAGTCTTTTATCTGGTGATGTTATGAAATGATAATAAGTTAATCCCTAATATAATCTTTACAGATTACGAGACAGTTTCGTGAGAAGGATATACCTTGCGATGTGATATGGATGGATATTGATTACATGGATGGCTTTCGTTGTTTCACTTTTGACAAGGCATGTTCTTTCCCAGATGATCTCCATGGATTTTAGTTGTGACACTCCTAACATATGACAAATAGAAGGAGGCTTGCCTGTATGGAGATATGGGTTATGGTTTTGTGATAGAAGGAATTTTAAAGTTAAACAAGATCAAGTTGACTTGTGATTTGATCACAAAAGATAGGCTTGAAAGAGGGGTTAGTTCTACTGTTTTGGTAACAAGGAGATAATGGTTTACTTGATATACACACAGGGATTTTAGTTATATTGCATACAATTAGCAATGGGAAAATTAGGTTTGATGCCTCTGAGTTTTGAGTGATGCTTCTGATTTGCATTTGCTAAATGGGATGAGATCTGTTAAGTAATAAACAAGTAGATAACTCAACTATTAATTGTATATTGGAATTGAAAAGTCAAAAATTTTGACTCGAATCCATGCTCCTAGCCTAGCTGAATTTTTCAGAATCAGAGTTTTATCAAACAAATCATGTTCTTGATAGTGGCAGCTGTTAGCCAATAAATTTTCTTCTATGTTTCGAGATGTGCTTAATTATTACCTACAATTTCTTCTCTATTGACACATAGAAACAAGTTAGCTATTATGCAATGCAACTTCAAATATCATTTTATTAAAATTGAATGATTTTCTCCAGGAGCGTTTCCCAGATCCGAAATCTTTGGTGAAAAGTCTCCACCATATTGGTTTCAAGGCAATTTGGATGCTTGACCCAGGCATTAAACATGAAGATGGCTACTTTGTTTATGATAGTGGGTCTGAACATGATGCTTGGATAGAGAAAGCAGATGGGACGCATTTTGTTGGTATATTGCTTTGCAAATTGATATATATGCTTAAATGCAATTATAATTATTAGTTGTTAAACGTTTTTCTTTTCCTCCTCTTTTTCAGGGGATGTGTGGCCTGGAGCTTGTGTTTTTCCTGATTTTACACAATCAAAAATCCGTTCTTGGTGGGCTAATTTAGTTAAAGATTTCATTTCTAATGGTGTTGATGGTATATGGAATGATATGAATGAGCCAGCTATTTTTAAGGTGATTCTCAAAATCCTTATTACATGCTTGTACTTTTTTTCCCCTGTAGTGGCAATTTCTCTCACATTTTTCTTGACAGGCTGTAACAAAAACAATGCCTGAGAGCAATATTCACCAGGGTGATAATGAACTTGGTGGTTGTCAAAGTCATGCATACTATCACAATGTACTGTTTCTGTACCTTTTTTTTATTTTTTCCTGTGCCTTCCAATTATGGGTGATTTATGTTATACTTGTTTGTTTCTCACTGTGAGATATATGGCATCTGATGTTGTACAATTGCAGTTGAAGCACTACTCAAATTTATTGATTGCATATGATGTTCTCAAATTTTATTTATTGGTATTGGTAACCATGTTAGGTATATGGCATGCTAATGGCAAGATCAACTTATGAAGGTATGAAATTAGCTGATAAAAGAAAGCGCCCTTTTGTTCTTACAAGAGCTGGATATATTGGGAGTCAAAGGTATGCGGCAACATGGACAGGTGATAACCTCTCCAATTGGGAGCACCTTCACATGTCCATCTCCATGGTGCTTCAATTGGTAAGTCAGTTTTGGAGATTAATCAAGCAAAGATGGGGTGATGATAACTCTTCTGCTACTTTCTGTTTGATAACTATGTGTTTCTGTTATATTTTCCACTCTCTCCTCTTTACTTCCTCTTACATGATGAACTATAATGTGGTACGCAATGTTATATTTGTGTCTATGGTACTGAAAATTGATTGCATTTTTCTGATGCGCTGTCGATTTGTTTTATTTAAGGTTGTGGTGGAACCAATTATTACCTTATAGAGTGCATCGGTTAGAGAATCAGATTAAATTTTATTTGATCAGTTTTTTTTTCTTCTGTTTCTGTTTGGTTTTGGAGTTCTTGGTACCACTTTCTTAAGCTCCTTTTTTACTGTTTTCTGTTTACTTAAGTCTTATTTTATTAGGTATACCTTTTCCTGCTTGATAACTTGATTAGATTGTTTTAACTAGTGTAATAGGCAATAGTTGACAACCTAAAAGGCATACTTTTTTTAATCATAATTTCTGAACTAATTTAGAGGTTTGTTTAAAACCCTAAAACCCAATTTAAAGTACAATTACACCTATTCTAGCCACTAATTGTTGAGTTATAATTGTCCTTATGTTATACCTACTAGTGGTGCTAGATAACTCTTATATGTGGAGTATATTTAAAACAAGATAGCTTTAGGGCATAGTGATTCATGATAGTAGTAATATGAAATTCTTAAGAAAATAGAAAAATCTAAATAAAGAAAGAATAATATACAAGATAACCTAAGCTTCATACCTAGTGTTCCTTATTGCATCGCGCAATGTAGAAGAAACATTGCAATGTTTCAGGACTAGGACTAGTTCCTTGGTTATAAACATTGCAATGTAGAAGAAACTATCGCTCCTAGGACCTTGATTGAGACAATGAGTTATAAACTTTACTTCAAAGTCAAGAAAACAGATGAAACAAAATTGGTTGAAAATCAAGCTAGGATACTAACCCTAAGGTGAATTTAAGCATAGCCCTTGATCTATAAAATATTACACTTATGTAGCGTAATTATAACAAAGTGACTGAATAAAATTTTGAGTAAGCTGATTCTTGACTAACATCTTTAGCATTCTGCACCACTGTTTTGTAGAGGGTCTTATCTTTGAGACTTTGCAATTCAATGTGTTACATACATCCTTTTTTTCATTTTGGATTGGAAAATTTTGCACAAAATCCATTCAGACCAATTTATTAAACATCATTATGGAGCAGAGTATGAATTAATCTGTGGCAATTTTATCTTTGGTTGATCATCTATCAGAATTAATTTTATCTTATGAATTTATCTTCTTCTTCTTCTTTTTTCCCCCTCAATCCTCTCTTATCTCTTAATTGTAAAACAAATGTGTTTACACATCATGCGCTCAATAACTCATTGTTTTCCTATAATGTTACATTGTTTACAGGGCCTCAGTGGTCAGCCCCTAGCAGGACCTGATATTGGTGGATTTGCTGGAAATGCAACACCCAAACTTTTTGGAAGGTGGATGGGCATTGGTGCTATGTTTCCATTCTGTCGTGGGCACTCAGAGGCTGACACCATTAACCATGAACCATGGTCATTTGGTGAAGAGGTTTGTTTATCCTTTCTTTCTGTTTGTATTTGCGTGATAAAACATGAACAACTAAGGTGTAGTTCGGAAAAAGAGAGGGTTGGCATAGTTTTTCAATATAAAATAAATTGCATTTTGGATTAGTAACATCAAAATGAGTGATTAGCACTTGAAACATGTGTTGGATATTTAAAGGATTGGAAATTATGATTTTATTAATGGTGAAGGTGAGCCCAAAAATGTCTTTAAAAGATTGGGAGTTGATCTTGATTGGCACTGTGTTTAGGACTTCATTTGGCCAGGCTTGTCCCTCATTTGTACTGCAACCGTTTCCATCTTCTTTCATGCTACAAACACTACAAATTAACTAACCTTCCTAGCACTTCCTCTATTTGTCTACTTGTTAGCTTCATGTGATGTCAGAGAATTGAATGGGAGAGGAGAGGGAAAAAAGAAATGTAGAGAGAAAGACGAAGGAAACAGGAGAGATACAAAGAAGTACAGACTTTGTGGAAAGAGAAGAAGTGAAGGGGGGAAAAAGGAGATAGAGAAACAACTTTTAAATTCTATTCAGTATCAAAAGATGCGTAATTGGGAGCAATATAGGTATTTATAATGTTATATAGCACTGGATCAATTTTATTATTGGGTGCGTGTGCTACGAGGTGTTTGAAGGCCCTTTCTAATGCTGAGACCTTAATTTGGATTCCCAATGATAAGAGGCTGAATTGGGAGCTTGTAGAGACCTTCCCCACCCCACCCCCTCATTTTTAGAAAGGGTGCTTGTATAGTCTTGATTAAGCTTTTAAGTCTTAGATACTTCTGTTTCCATGAGTTTCACGTATCAAAAATATTTTCATAATTTTCTTGTTTTCTGTGAATTATCAGATTTTAAATCTTGCAGCTTACTTTTGTACTTTTTATTTGCTCGGTGTTAAGTTAAATGTGTTAGTTTTCTATTGGAGGTAATTTATTTAGTAGTACATTGCATATAAGTAAAAGTGACAATGTAAGTAGCCTAAAATACCTTAACTGATTGAAAATCTAAGCTAATCACTACACTATCCCTTTGCCAGAAGAATTCATCATTTAGTGTTTTCTTGTGGGAAGACTTTTCAAATAATATGCCTCAGCAACAATATGATGGGAAGGATTTTTCTTTATGGGATATATGAATTCAGTAGAGTTTCTTTTACATTGTCCTTGTACACATATCTATCAGTTGAGGAATATTTTTCCCCTAGGAATATAACACTGGAATCTTCATTTTTGCTTGGGGATCAGGCTCCTCTCAGTCCAAAAAATGGACTGGAGAGGGTAGTGCATCTTAAGATTTTGCCACCTGTTCCAAGGTAAATAATGGCTTATAAATTTAGCTTTAACATTTCACTCTCAAGGATAATTAACGGATGAACTATTGCTAATCTCAACGTTGTTTCCTCTCTCTAAATGGGAATTTTCCAATTTGTAAATGCAAACAGTGCAGATTTCTTTCATCGCTTTCTTCGATTTTGAAAGAAAGACATACTTTAAAGACAAAAAAGTCATGGATTTAGAGAAAAACTTTCTTAACTAGAAGATCTGGAGGATTACATGCTCAAAATAGTGTTTTTCTCATGTAAAAACATCAATATTATTCGAATAAAAATAATATCATTTTTTTTTTCCAGAATTTCTCTTACCATCTGTAATCTACTCAAACCTCTCCCGTATCTCCTTGAGTTGATTTTCTTTGGCCAAAAGATTCCATATGTACCCTATGTTTTTGCATAACAATCTATCTGAGATGAATGATATGAATTATTTTATGCATAACAATCTATGTTAATTGTGTAGGTTTGCCAAATAAACATGGGCATGGGAAAGTTTGCCCATAAATTATTTTAAATCTCTTTAAAACCCAAATTTGATGCAGTTTGGAGCCTGTAAAATGCAAAGTTGGCATAATCTAAGTGTGAACTGCCCTCTCTAGTCCAAAAGAGGGACTGGAGAGGTGCTGGATCCTTTGCTTGGATAGCCAAGAACTTGCTCCACCCTAATTTTACTAGTTGCTTGTCTCTAATACTCGGAAGGTTTATCTCTTTCTTCTTCAAAGTTGTTATGATATTTGTTTTGATGGAAATGAGATACAGCTCCTCGCTTAATTGTCTCAGCAATTCTCGAGTTTTGTTTAGTTCCCTGAATTATTATGAACCACTTCCTTCACTACCATCTTACCTACCTCACTCACGTTATCAGTTACAACTCGGCTTTTAAACAAGTTTACAAATATGGAGCCATACTTCTTTGCAATACCATCAATTACTAGCACATTTATTCCTTTTCTTTGCACATCTCCTTCTCGTGTATATAAATTTTATATCTGCAATGCTCATGAAATGCTAGGGATGAAGATGATGAGATTTGAAGTAATATGTGAAAGAGATTAATTGATTCAACTGTGCGTAGGATTGAAAAGATCCATAATTATCTTGTCAAGGATTTTTTTTCTTTCTTTTTTCCCCTCCATATTTTAAGGAGAACAAAGAGTTTTTTTTTTCCTTTTTTTTTTTGAAAAAAAAAAAAACAGAAAGACAGAATGACTGAAAGGATATCTGTTGAAAGTTTGATCCACATATTAATACTGGGGAAAGTGAATGCCAACAATCCTCTCGTGATATAAGAGTAACTTATTTATGTCGTCTGATTTAGTTATTCAACTGTACTGTGGGAAGTTTGCATAATTTTATGTATAATAAGCATGTCCATAGGTTCTTGAATACTAAACCAGCAAAGGGAGGATTAAGGAAAATTTATTATATACTCCCTCCAATCCTTTATATAAGTCACTTTTAACTTAAAATTATAAAAAATATTTTAATGTTCCTAAATTATCCTTATCTAAAATCCATCGCTCTCCCTGAATAAACATATTATTGAATATGCCAAAAAATTTATTGATAAGTGTAGAATAATCAAAGATGATTTATTAGATATAAAGGGTAAATCTGGGAAAATATCATTACCTCTATTTCATAGTGAATTATAAAATAGACCAAGAAAACCTTCTAAAATATGGCTTATATAAAGGACTGGTGGAGTATTACTTTTGTACTATATTCTTGTACTTCCTTTTCCTGATAAATTGTTCTCAATGTTCTAGTTTTAGACTACTCATTCCAATTGGTTTACAATGTATGGTCAAACTAACTTCAATTCTTTTAACTAGTGTGAAGAAGTGTGTCGCCTTGCATTGAAAAGGCGCTATCGTCTCATACCACACATATATACTCTTTTCTATATGGCTCATACCAGAGGCACTCCTGTGGCTACTCCCGCATTTTTCGCTGGTGGGTCACTTAATTATATGTATCTTACTAGGTTCATCTAATTTTTTGGATGAATTAACTAAGTATAATGCTCTTTCCATTTTGCATGCTGATGACTGTTTGCAGATCCTAAAGACCCAAATTTAAGGGAACTCGAAAATTGCTTCCTTTTGGGCCCACTTTTAGTCTATGCAAGGTTCGAGATCTCTCCCTTCAAAGTTGATTTTTCATAGAATTTGTGTAGCTGGGTATTTTTTGTTTCTTTGCTCTTTGTGCATTTTGGTTTCTGGGATGGCCACGGCAAGGCCATTGCAGTATATTGGGGCAAATGCCGAACCACCGGGTTGGCCATTTGTCATTTAACTAAGGTCAATCCCTTTGTTTTTCTTGTAGGACTTTATATTCTAATGACACAAATCTATCTCTGTTCTTTTGCTGCCATCTTAGTAACCATTACTATTAAGGACAGCATCATAGCATGATTTGAACATGGCATGGCTGTGACCAAAAATGGAAAGAACATAGCATGAAAAAGATCAGGGATGACATGTACTATGCTAACCCGATAATTATACATCATAACCTGTATAAGAAACAAATTTATTATTTTTCCATTTTATATCACATTGTACAATATCTGCAACTCAAATTGACTTGAGAATCATTATGAACAAGCTTGCAACATGAATTATATCCCTTATTTATATGGTACATATAAATATATATAAATGGAACTCTATTGTAAGATGTTCTTTCAATGAGTATAACAAGGAATGAAAACCTAACCCTTGTAGCCTAAGCATGTTAATTGTTCTCAAGTTTAGAACCTGCTAAATTTAGGGTCTGCTAAATTTTAAGATGATTTTATCTCTAACCTTTTACCTTGTATATATGCTCTGACAAATTATTCTTGATTAGCACAATGCCAGATTTGGGGTCTGATAAGTTGCAGGTCTCGTTGCCAAAAGGAATTTGGTTGAGCTTTGATTTTGATGATTCACATCCGGTACATTACAAGACATCAATCTCTGCAACTCATCAAGACCTAATTATGCCAACTGCTGATTTTTGTTTTTACTTGTTCTTTTTCTGTGATATTTCAGGATTTACCAGCTTTATATTTGCAAGGTGGATCTATTATACCTTTGGGTCCTCCTCTTCAGCATGTTGGTGAATATAATCGATCAGACGATGTAACACTTGTTGTAGCTTTAGATGAGCACGGTATTCTGGTTTAAACTTACCATCACCTCTTTGCTGATTGTAATAAACTTTTTTTTTTTTTGAATGGATCCTCTTAGCCATGTCCTTTGTGTTATTTGATGCCATTGCTGTTCAAGACTATCATTGTTGGCTTTGATACAAAAGTATGAAGCCTAGCCAAAGGATTTAACTTTCTGAGGAAATTCTAGGCTTAGATGATCTTTAGATTAGGAATTACCTTTGCCTTATGCAAAGGCTGCCAATGCTAGAAGTTCCATGTGTATGTTGCGATTTATGGATGCATGATATTGTTTTGGCTTATCAAAACATACCCCCTTATCCAAGTAACATAGGTGGTGAGTTATCTATTGTAAGTGCTCTGTTCCCCTAAATATCATGCTGAATAATTATCCAAAAACAGGAAAACTTTTGTGTCTTAAATTCTCAAATTTTTTTCAGTTGTTTTGGTGTACTAGGACATAAGCAGTTTTTAAAGCTAGATTTTTAATTTACAGGGAAAGCTAAAGGCATTCTCTTTGAAGATGATGGTGATGGATATGGATTCACTGAAGGTGAATATCTTTTAACTCACTATATCGCAGAACTTAAATCTTCCACAGTCACTGTCAGAATATCTGAGACTGAAGGATTGTGGAAGAGGCCAGACCGCCGTCTTCATGTTCAACTGTTGATTGGTGAAGGTGCAATGGTATGACTAATTTTCCATATAGATTGGTATTTGCTATAAAATACTCTTGAGAGCATGGTGGAAAATAGTTTACTGTGGCTTTTCTTGAACAGCTTGACAAATGGGGCATAGATGGAGAGGCTATGCAAATAGAGATGCCTTCTGAAATTGAGGTTTCTGAGATGATATCTGCTAGAAAAGTGCAACAAAGAATCCGTCTAGGTAAATTTGCCTATTCGAGGCTTTTGTTCTTAGTCATTTGTGGCCATACATACATAACTATGAAACCATTCCAACTCTATTCCATTGGATGTTTCTTGTTCTCACATATGAGCTATGAAGTTGGGCCTGAGATCCATATATCCTTTTCCTATAAACCTGAACTTGATCCTTTTAATTATGACCCTTAACTTAGATATGGAATAGGTGACCCAATGTGCTTCATGTAATCTATTCAATTCAGTTTTTAAGCAGATTCTGTCATGTTATTAAATGCAGAAATAACCTGTTTAACTCATTCGATTAATGAGGCACTAAATCTGTAATCTTAAGAGATAGAGGACCTATTTAGCATGACAAAAACCTGCTAAATTGTTTAGTGCTTTTGTTTGTATTAATTATATATTTGTGTTTATTGTATGATCTCCACCTTTGTGTTAATGTTTTTGGAAATTTAGTAACTAGGTCTGATTTGGTTGGCTAAAATAATTTTTTTATAATAAAACGAGAAACATTTTAAACTGACCTAAACTCCTGCACATGGTTATTGATTGCATAAATTTGAACTGGTTACATTTTTTTATTTTTGGCCAACTTTTCATTCACATGAATGTGATTTGAAGTTGTTTATGTTATATCTGCCGTTGCTAGCTTCTTGCTAATCTGACTACAGCCGATATTAACGTACATTTGACAATTCTGTCGCTTGCGATTCATTGTTGGTTATTTGTGTCAGTTTCATTTTATTCATTTTATTTGAGGGATTTAGTCTCATTTTCCAGCTGTCTTGGATTTCGTTTCTAAAAACTTTACAATAGAAATAGGAAGAACTTTCATAGACTTGGCATTATGCGTTGAATCATATATTTTTCAGCGGATGCTATCATGATTTCCTTACATACACAACATTTTATTTGGTGACCTCGTTTGTTTTTTTTATTAGTGTGATTTATCATATGCAGCAAGCATTAAGCTTATTCCAGATGTAGAAGATGTATCTGGACCTAAGGGAGGAGAACTATCAAAGACTCCCATTGTGCTGGAAAATGGTTGTTGGTCACTTCAAATAGTACCCTGGATTGGGGGTAGAATTATTTCCATGGTTCACCTTCCTTCAGGTATTGCAACGTCTCCCAAGATTTTAACTTCAGTTAGTTGGACACATTGGTACTGAATCTAATACCATCATTCTCAGTCTGGCTATGTAATCTTCAGGATCTGGCCCACCACTGATTGATTTCTCTAGTTTTTTCTAACTACAAATGTAATTATTAGTTTCATGGATGCAGGTCTTTAAATCTTGAGATTGTTTTATTTGGAAAAATCATGAGTTTTTTTTTCTTCCCACTTGTCATGTAGCATGTATTACTAGGAGTATGGGAGATTTGCTGAGGAGTTGAGATGAATCTTAAGGTTTTTGTAGGTAGTCATCAGACCAAAGAAAATCATATACAATAAATCTTTTGTCACTTAGCTTTGACTTCACTATTAATTTCTGATATAACGGTCGAAGCATGCTTACATTTGTAGCACTTACTTTTGCTTTGGTTGGAGGAGTAATGCACATTGTCACTCTTTTAGTTAAGTTCCATGTAAGATTTGGATTGAGAAAAGTGTTACGACGAAGAAAGAAAAGGAAATATGGAATAAAGGATTATCTTGCAAAGAATTTCTTAAAACATTCTGTCATGGTCTGTTGAGTACCAAGTGGCCGAGTATAATCTTTCATACGCAGCTGGCCCCGTTGGTAGAAATAGAATCACCCACCAAAACCAGGTGCGTGACGCGGGTCGGATCCGGATTAGTCAGAGCAAAGCTCTGGATACCGGATGGGGTACCAAAAAAAAAACAAAAACAATAGGATATATCTTCTTATAGTCTCTCATGTTAATGCCCCTTTCTCTAACATCAAAAATCGCCTTTTTAATAAACTGTGCCAGGTTCTCGATTAGAACATATGTTGAGTGTTTATACCAATCACCATTATTTTTCCTTCTATTTAAAATTGTTAAGCAAAAAAACCTGTTCTTGGACTGTTGTCTGTTCCTTAAGTTTAAAGGATGAGGTTTTCAATGAACAGAAGGTAATAACTTGCTGAGTTTCAATTCATTTTACAACTTTATTCACTTTACCTGGCTTTTAGTATATTTACTAATTTTGCTGCATTCATTCTTCAATTACAATATCGTTGCTCTGAAATGAGTTGCTCATTCCTTTGGAAGGTATTTAATTATATTTTGATTTATATTGGTAAAATTTTGGCCAAAAAAATGCAAGATGGTCAAAAGCCATGAGCTATTTTTAGATCAACATGCATAAAGTACATACCCTTAAGAACCCATCTTGATTGAACCAATAACACCTGGATTCCAGATTGCATCAAGTTGCATGAAATTTGAAAGCCTAAGAACTTATTCACCAAGACACAAAATGCCCTAAATTTCAAGCTATTGGGTAAGAGAGCTCTTTTAGATATGGTGAATTCAGATAACTGATATTATATCTTTTTCTTTTTAGGTTAAGGTGGCATGCGTAACAACTAACAAGTCTTGTCACTTACTGTCAATTGTGTTGTCACTGTTGAATACAGGAAGACAATGGCTTCATAGTAGAGTCGACATTAATGGATATGAAGAGTACAGTGGTATGGATTACCGATCGGCTGGATGTTCCGAGGAATACCATGTGATCCAGTGAGTTTCAGGACTTGTACTTTAGTACTTACTAGCAACTTTACTGTTTGATTGAACTAATCATGCTACACACATATATCCAACATTTGTCTGCCAATTATCATGATTTGTGCTGTGCATTGTATATAGTATCTTTATATGCTGAAGCTGCTAAATATTGTGAACTTGCTGTATGTAATGTGTCGAACAATAAAAGTGATGGTCAGTGGGCTTTAAGCCCTATTTCTTCTGTTTGCAACAAACTCAAAATTAATATCCTCAGCAAAGACTATGGCATCTTTAGCTTGAGTATTTGCCTATCTGATTGCTCCTTAGATATACTGATGTTTAGAGGAATTGGTTTATTATTGTTAAAATAACATTTACTTTCTTAGAAATGCTCACAGATTTTGCTATTAATTATTTGTAGATGGCATTGCCCCCATATGTTTGTACATTATACCTGAACTTGGATGAAGGAATGTTTTTTCTCGAAGGTATCTAGGTTATAGGAAGTGTCCGTAATTTTCTTTCTGTTGGTAGGATTACTTAGTTCAGACTTGTTATAGTGTGGTTAGAATCTTACTCGTTCAAACTTTTGAGTCATAGTGGTTGAGGGGATAAATGATACTACCTCCGTCCCATATTATCTGTCCACTTTTCCCCTAATAGAAGTGGACAGATAATATGGGACGGAGGGAGTATATGTTTCAGTGATCACATCAGTTGCTAGTCTAGTGTGACTCTATAGAGGTAGTTTCCCTTTAATAATAGTCTGTTGCTTTTGACCACTTGTCCACTCTCCCCTTCCCGGGAAAAGGTCCCCCTCAATGGTTCTAGTGCGCCCTGATATAATCAAAAAGCTTATTGAATTGATTGAAGGGAATCAATACTATTTATTAGCTTAGCTAAATGGAAAGTTATGAAGATAAGTGAACTTTGTTATAGAAGAGTGGAATTTAGTAGAACCTATCTTATGCTTCTTTTAATTCACTCTTATCCTTTACTCCTATTAATTGACGAAAGATATGTTTCTTGTAGGAGAGATCTGGAGCATGCAGGAGAGGACGAATCACTTCTCTTAGAAGGTGACATTGGTGGTGGCTTAATTCTTCAGCGGCAGATAGCCATTCCCAAAGATAATTCAAAGGTTTTTGAGGTTGACTCTAGGATTTTAGCTCGCAAAGTTGGCGCTGGATCTGGTGGATTTTCAAGGTTTGCTCATTTCCAAATAATTCATAACTTTTTTCTCTTACCTCCCCCCACCCTACCCACCATCATTTGAAAAGAAAAAAAAATAGTTTGTGAAATTTTTTATAGTAATTTTGGGCTTCTTGATAATATTAGCAAACACATAGCATAAGTAGAAGGTAAAGAACAGTTTTTCAGAGAGTGGCTCACAGGAGTTCTTGTGTTAATTTCGATTGCTTGGCATAGTGGTAGTAAAGAAGCTGAAAACAGTTTCTAATAAGTGGAAAGGCCGTACTTGAGGTCTACCTCTTGGGCTTGGCATAGTGGCAAAGAGTCTTAGGGAGCTCATAAAAGGTTGGGGTTCGATCCCTAGCCTCGCTCTCCTCTTCCATGTACACCAGGGGAGAAAAAATAAATATAAAGTCCATTCCATGCCCATTTCAATCTCTACTTATCTCTTCTATCTTTAGTTTAAATTCCTGTTCAACGAGTTGAATTTTTTGTCCAATACTGTAGTCTTATGATTGGAAAACATTTACTTACTTTCTCACAATGTTTTGTGTTACAGGCTGGTTTGCTTGAGAGTTCATCCTACTTTCTCTCTGTTGCACCCAACAGAAAGTTTTGTAGCATTTACCTCCATTGATGGTTCTAAGCACGAAGTTTGGCCAGAATCTGGAGAACAGCATTATGAAGGGGATCTTCTGCCTAATGGTAACTCTACATGCTTCCAAATTTAACAATTTCCATTATTCCCTTGTTAATAGGAAAATTGTGAGAACTTGGGTGATGAATCTCATTTAGTGGCAGTCAATTTATTGAGAGCTGCCTGGATTTGGGGCTGTTTGATCTTCCTTTTGTTCTTTACGTTTTTCTTGTGAAGTTGGATGCTCATTGATTTTTTTGTTTTCGAGGGAAGTTGATCGAAAATTAAATTCCTTTCAGGTGAATGGGTGCTAATTGACAAATGTGTTGGTTTGGGGCTCATCAATCGGTTCAACATTAGTGAAGTCCATAAGTGCTTCATACACTGGGGAACAGGTACGGTGAACTTGGAGCTGTGGTCTGAAGATCGTCCTGTTTCAAAAGAATCACCCCTCAGGATTTGTCATGAATATGAGGTTGTAGAAATATCATGATTGCTCCATATTACTTTTACGCATTGATGGAAGATATGGTATGGGGAAGTCAGGAATTGTAGCTTGTAGAATGCATGGATTTCGGATGCTTGTATTTTGAATGAACACTGATGGCATTGGTATGGGTGATGAAACTGGTCAAGCGTTTCAAATTTAGAGAATAAAAAAGTTGTATGTGACCATGAATTGTAATCGGCTAAGATGGATACATTTTGAGTCTATGTTTATCTTCCTCTTTCCTTATCATCATACATCTGAAAAGGAAAGACTAAATTAAAAAAATATATTTTATGTACCAAATATAATCTATCCCTAAGATTTTGGAACTTTTTTTACTTTTTTTTTGGTTACAAACGGGGCCTATAGCCCAAACAAGTTAATAAAAATAAACTAAAGAAAATCTAGACCATTCTTGGAAAAGTGACTCCTACTGCATCCATCATTAACAGATTTTGGAGCTTTGAGAGCATATGATATGACACGGATGATTTGGTAATAATTATATTATATAAAATACAGAAAAGTAAGGGCTAAATATTCATTTTTCAAGTCGTTCTTATAGTTCAAGGTCGAAAGTAATGGTGCTACCGAAACTGAAGCAACAGCCTTATCAAGGTAAAACACCAAGATTTCAATACCCATTACTGACCTCATTCTATTTGAAAAAGAAACTTTCATTATTCAGAAACTATAACTATGCACTTCTTCAATAGGGGTTTCCTTTCATTTCTCACATCCAACCCACTTAACTGATTCTAACAGAAAAAATTCACCACTCAACTAGTGACACATCAAGTGGACACTGGACAGCAATGCCTCATCGTCAGGATAAATACACTTGATAAAACAAACACATTTACACAAGGGAATCACTTTTCTTCCAGTCGCTGAAGCACGCATTCTGCAAAGCTTTGTTGCCTGCAAGTACAAAATGACCCACTTAGACCCTCTGGTTTTATCTACAATCCAGTTCGGCAATTCAAACCATACAAAGTAAACGGTTGAAACTTGAAACAACAGTACTTGGCAAAGACTAAAACATGAATACAAAATGCAGCATATAACATACAAAAGTTAATAAAAAATGGTGTCCTTATCCTAAGTCAAAGACTAGAAAATCCAGTTATAAGGGTTGGTTATGGTTAGATAAATTATTCTAGATGACATCAACTAAGCTATATTTTGCAGTATTGACAACAAAAGGACCAAACACTACCAAGCATGACCTCATAGTTGCAGCTATCATTTTAGATGGCCCGGCATGTCTATGCACTTAAAAATAATGCACATGATATGAGAATTCGATGAATAGTGACTGGCATCCACATAAAACACAAATGAAGTTCCAAATATATTAGATGCTATCACAACCAGGAAAGAGGATAAAGGAATTCGAGAGATTTGTCTTACTTTCGCTCTCTATGCTTAGGGCTTGGGCGAGAATACTTCAAATATCCATCCCATGGAACCTTTTTAAGACCTGCTCGAACAGATATTATGTCTCTGACCCTGCATAATAGATATCAACTGAATCAAAGCTATTTCTTTCTGGACAGCAATGCCTCAAAGACCTGTTTTTCAGTCTATAAAGGCTAATAGATGACTTATCTCCTCGACAATAACGTTAGAACTAGTTAAGAATAGATTTTACCTCTCTGCAAATTCAATGGGTGTTTCTACAGGCTTTAGATTTTGGGGCTCCAGGTACCACACATCACAAACAACAGCCCAAGATGTCATAAGCTGCAACAGATGCATCGTGAAGGATTGCCTGTGAAAAACATGATACTGGTGAGACACGGAAAATACCACAAACAGCGAAACACAGCATCAGTTTCTCGTACACAAGTGAACAAGATACATACTTTGGTACACCACAATTATTTCCCAACTGGAGTGGGAACTTGGGAATGACTGTTTAGCAGCTTTACCTAGGGGCACTAAAAGATTGTCCCCAACTTTCCACTAGATTTAAACCAACTGATGACGTGTACTCTCCAACAAATGATAATAGCATGTTTTAATTTGGACACCAAAATACATTTATAGTTCATGAATGGACATATCAGCAAGGCATTTTATATCTATGGATAAAAACCGAATTCAAACAGTAAGCGATCAAATCCTTACTTCCGACTATTCAAAAATGCATCAACAAAAATTTTATTGTACTTGATTGCAACCGGGCAAACTGTGCAACCTAGTTCAAATGCGCCCTACAGATGACCAGAGAAACCAAGAAGTTAAACAAGGTAGGAGGCATAATAAATGAACATACTGCTTTCCAAAATACTAGCAGCCATACCTTTTTAAACATAACACTGTACTGATTGTTCACACAGGTCCCTTCAGGAAATATGAGAAGAGGATTATTGTCAACCCCCTGAACATGTTCCCTTAACCTGAAATTCATAATTTACACAATCATGAGATGGAAACATATTGAAATAACCAGTTTGCTTTATTTTGATTAAACTTACTTCTTTGTAACAATTTCACGATCTTTTGCCTCTGAACGGTTGAACCAAATACACCCTACACTCTCTAAAATGGTGCTCTGCAACAGCCCTATACATAAAAAGAAACTGAAAAGATCATTCCATTCACTCCTTATACACAATATATAAATTCCAGTCTCACTCCTCAAACACTCATCAAAATCTACTTCCAATGAAAAGCAAAACATCAGGGCACTAGGAATTTGTTTCTACCAACTTCAGAAGATGATAAGCAGCATCTTAACTCTTAAAGCATAGCCACTTAAAGGTATTCAAGATATCAATATTCATAACAAGCATCATGAAAACTAAGTAGCAAGGACATGAATTTCTGTGTCACCAACAAGGAAATTAGCACAATAGCAGTGATGGTGTAAGATAAAGCCATAAAATCTTGAAACCATAACCAACGGAATTCAGTAGTAGTTGGAAAAGCAAGCAACAGGTTTAATAAACTAATTAACAATCTTATGCAACATTAAAACCTATAAACATCTTTAAGCATGAATGTTTGGATACTTACCAACCCATCCAGGGTGCTTCTGCATAATGACCGCATTGCGGTCATCTGTTCTAATATGATAAAATCGATCATAGAAGTATGGTTGGCCACAAAGACCTGTTCAACCATGGAAGGAATGATTAGATATATTACATTTATTTGGTGTAAAAGGAGTTATAGTACTCAGGTAAAACATGAATACATAAATATAGGAGCTATGAAGAATATAAAGTGAAGAATCTATAATCAACTAAACCTGCTTGGGACGAATGCTAGGCCGTGGTCCATGGTACTTAACAACTCCAGTCCATGACGCAACAAAGAAACTGCAGATTAGCTCCACCAAAACCCTCTGAAAAGATAATATGATGAACTAAGTAAGTCTAGGCATAAACTTTTAAATGTGCTATGATCCAATTAATCCATAAGCTGCTACTTGCTAGCAGAATATAAACAAAAAGTTGCTAGTTAGATATTTGTAATCTTAAACCTTTTCTTTCCCCGTGAGAATGATATAGAACCACCACTACCACATACACACTGACATATACACCTACACAGGAAAAAAGAAATATAAAAGTTCGCACCTCCATCTTTTTCCTCAACTTATCGTGTCCTTTTAGTAGAAAGTGTACAGGAATGAAGGATGACAGGAATATAATCCATCCTATTATCAACACTATAACCCTGCAGTTCTAACAGCAATAGAAACTCAGAAACAAAGAAACTATTTTAACACATAATACTACCTAACAAACCTCTAAAACTAACATGAGAAAAAATCAGTCAAATAGAAAAAAACATCATTGCATCAAACAGTTAAGGGAACCATGAAAAGTATAATGGCTAACCTTGCGGGGAATAAAATCAAATACCGCACTGCCACACCAAAACACCAAAGAGGAAACAAATATACATTCCAGTTCCATGGTTCAGGAGGATTCGACTTGAAACATCTTGTGAATGAATCCTGCTCATTCAGCACAGAGATTTAATCATTTAAATATTGAAAACAGCAACACCACTACATAACTCTACTCAAGATCAAAACTTTTGGGCAAGAAAAATCACGTCAATCATTTTATTAAATTAAAAATTAGGTTCTACATGAAATGTAATCTCGCACTCAAACATAATAGGTCCATATATAGATAAAAAAAATAATTATTTTTTGCACTAATTAAATGTCTTTTGTTATTACAAAAAAAAATTGAAATTTTAATGATTCAATCACGAATAAATTTTCCAGGAAACATGCAGAACACTCAAATTTGAAGGGGAGAGGGGATCGGGGCGAGCAAGGAAGCGAGAAAGCTTACATCAACAATGGCACCAGCAGCTTCAGTTAATGTGGGAGAAATATCAAGCAAATCGCATCTAAGACAATTTGAAAACCATATTCAATAATTAACCAACTAATAAACCATATAATTAATTAGAAAGCCACTAAGAAAGGGGGAAAGTGGAGTGTAAAGTGAGATTACAGGCGAAGCTTGCCGCGGGGCTCATGAATGGAGGATCCGGAAGGGAGATAATCTTCGATGTTGGGTCGATCCAAGTCCAATTCGGAGCTCGATGAGCTAAGCTTCCCTCCACTACCGCTCATACTTCTTTTCTTACTTTTCCTTCCTGCGCTGTGTTTTGATTTGGTTTAGCTGGGCCGGTAGGATTCTGTTGGTTTTCCAATTTTTCCTTTTTCTTTTCTTTATAAGTGAGTAGCGAGTAGTAACCAATTTTCAGAACCCATCTGAACCACCCAACATAGAAACCTATGAGAATGCAACAAATAGGAAAAGTAAGCAAAGGTAGTTACACAACATTTATCTAGATTTCTTCATCGATTGCATCATATAATAGAGATATTATCTCCCCAATGGAAGCACCAAGCAAAGTCTCTAGAACTAAGACAGGGAAATTCTATCAAAGGCAAACAGCTATTCCCAAAAATCCATTAATTGTACAGAAATTTGGAGGCAAAATAAGGAGCAGGGACATCAATTTTTTTTTTTTTTTTGGTAATAAAGGTACTTATATTAAGAGGAAATTAAGAGTTTACACATCTAGGGAATGCGAGTCCCATTACATCATCCATAAAGATGTTAAAAACAAAGTTTGGAATATAGTCCAAAATCAAAAAAATCATCAGAAAGGTTCCTCCTCACACTTGCCAGAGCATCAGCTAGCCTGTTACCTTCCCTAAGGCAGTGTGAAAACTTGCAGTTCGGTATTTTTTCCTTCAGGTTCCTGCAAGCAAGAATGAGATTTCCCAAAGGATGAGTTTGAAGATCAGTTTTGTTAATGAGATCAATAACAATTTTAGCATCAACAGAAACTTCCAAACAAGTGATTCTTATGTCCCATGCAAGTTGAAGACCATCTCTTAAACCCCACAGTTCAGCTTGGAGGCTTGTCGCATGAAGAATCTTCCTAGCAAAACCCACTATCCATTCTCCAAACTCATTCCTAATGCATCCACCAGCTCCAGAGGGCCCAGGGTTGCCCATAGATGAGCCATCCGTATTAAGCTTAAACCACCCTTGGCCAGGAGGAATCCAACCAACATTTATACTAGTTCTGCTTCTAACTAAAGGGGAGGACAGACCCAAGTGGAAAAATTCAGAAGCTTTAGCAGTGGCAGAATGAAAAATGGTTAAACCATCCTGAAAAATGCCCCTAAACAGTCTCTGATTCCTAGCAATCCAAATATTCCAACAAATAAAAGCAAAGAGGCAAGGGCAAGAGACAGAATTAAAAGCCGAACTAAAGGATAGATTAGAAGAAATCCAAGCCTTAGGGTCATCAAAAGAAAAGAAATCAGGTGGGCGAGAACAAAAAAAATCCAACACTGTTTTGGCGAGAGAGCAATCTCTCAGAATAGGAAGTGTTGTCTCCTCACAGTCAGGGCATAACTCACAACACAGTTCAGAAGCTATGTTCCTATGATAGAGCATGGATTTAGTGCACTGGCTATTTAACACAACAAGCCACATAAAATATTTGATCCTGTTATGACAAGGCATTTTCCAAAAAGATTTCCAAAAACAAAAGTCATCATTTTCAAAAATTTGATTTGAAGCAAATCTCATACGCTGAGTTAAGATTAAAAGAACCATTAGAGGCAAAGTTCCAACAATCAAAGTCCCTATTAGTTCTATCAAACGAAATGGAAACAGAGAGAATAGTATTTGTAAGAAAATCAGGCATTGGAAAGGATAACAAACTCAAGTCCCAGTTACCATTATCATCAAGCAAATCAGCCACTCTAAGACTATCCTCCCCAGCATTAAGAGGGCCAAACAGAATGGATCTTAAAGGCAGATTCTGATCATTAGGAACCCATCTATGAAACCAAAAGTTAGTATTGCACCTTGATCGAATAACTCTTCTAGTACCTCTATCCAACACCTCAGATCCTTTGATGAGCCATTTCCAAACATCAGAACCACGAGTCTTACTTTTGCTAATATCCAATTTATAACTGCTAGTTAAGGCTTTCACCCACAGGTCATTTGGGTTGCATTTAGCTCTCCACAGAAGCTTAGCCATAAGAGCAAGATTTCTGTATTTGGTTTTCCTAAGATTGAGACCTCCCTTGTTTTTCTTCTTAGTGACAATTTCCCAATTGACTAAATGGATCTTCTTACAGTCCTGCACATCACCCCACAGAAAGTTTCTATGGAGTCTGTCCACTTCCTCCAGAATTGAGGAAGGGAGAAGGGAAGAGTTCATAGAATAATCGATCATAGCATATGACACAGACTAAAAAAGAGTACATCTACCAGCCAGAGATAGGTTTTGAGCTTTCCATCCTGAGAGTTTGTATCTTAAACGATCAATGAGAGGCAAGAAGTCACCTTTTTTGACAGCTCTACTAAACAGGGGATGCTCAAGATAGGAACCAAGGTTACAACAGCTTTTAAAACCTAGACTGTTAGAGATGTCAGTTTTGGCCTGATTAGACACTATGGGGGAGAACCAGATTTTGGTTTTAGAAGCATTAACTTTCTGACCAGAATTAAGACAGAAATGGTCTAACACAGAAGAGATGGCCCAGCAATTCTTTGCATTGGCTTTGGAAGAAAGGATAATATCATCCGCAAAAAGAACATGGGAGATTCTAGGTCCCCCCTCTCCCAACAAGAATGGGGTTCCAATTTCTGTCATTCACTTCCTTCTCAATGGACATAGAGAGAAATTCCATGCAAAGAATAAAAAGATAGGGAGAAATAGGATCTCCCTGTCTTATTCCCCTAGAGGCAGTAAAACTATCAGAAGTGGTACCATTAACCAAAATAGAGAGCTCCGGGGAGGTGATGCAAGAAAGAACAATTGCAATAAAATCCTCAGGAAAACCAAAATACAAAAGCATTTTCCTAATAAACCCCTATTCAAACCTATCAAAGGCTTTTTCAAGGTCAATCTTGATGACCATCCACCCATATTTACCCTTACTATTCCTAGCAGAATTAAGAGCTTCCTGAACCAACACAATGTTATCAGCTGCCCTCCTACCAGGAAGAAATGCAGCCTGCACAGGGTTGATAATATCAACCAAGAAATTTTTTAGTCTACAAGCAAGGATCTTGGTGACAATTTTATAACAAGTGTTGCCTAAGCTAATAGGTCTAAACAACCTAATGCTATCAGGGTTGGGAATTTTAAGAATAAGACAAATCAGGAATTTCTTCCAACTTTCATTAACTCTTTTAGTAACAAAAACCTGTTGGATAGCAAAACAAAGATTATCCATAACCTCCTTCCAGCACTTGTGAAAGAAGCCAGCGTGTAAGCCATCAGGGCCAGGAGCCTTAAAAGGCTTGAGGCTCTAGAGAGCCTCTTTAATCTCCTCAATAGTAGGAATCTTAGCAAGATCAGCCAGGGAGTTACTATGTACAATTCTCCTATCAGGGAAGTCAAAAGCAGGGTGGAGAGAGCAATGGCCAACTTCAGTAGAATATAAATTGGAAAAGAAGGTGAGAATATGATTCACACAGCACTCATCCTTAAGCCAAACCCCATTGTCATCTTTGAGACCAAAAATTCTATTACAGGTTCTTCTAACAAGAGTGGATTTGTGGAAAAACTTTGAGTTGTTATCCCCCTCAGTAAGCTAGTCAATTCTGGATTTCATAGTCCAGAAAATTTCCTCATTTTTGCTAAAACAACAAGCTCATTTTTAAGAGATTTTTCAATATCAATAGAAAACTAGGAAGAGTTTGAGGCAAGGCAACTTTGGACACCCAGCAAACGAGGCTAAATCCTCTTTTTTTTATGAAAGATGTTACCAAAAACATTTTTGTTCCAGTCTTTTATTAGGAAGGTAAAATTCTCCACAGCAACATCATAGTTAAAAGGCAGAGATGCCCAAACAGAATTAACAATACCAAAAAAGGAGGGATCAGTGAACCGCATAGGCTGAAATCTAAAGGGTTTAGATTTAGAGGCAGGCCTCAAAATATCAGTATTCAGAAGGATTGGACAATGATCAGAAGAAGTGTGAGCAAGATGAAAGACTTTGGATTCAGGAGAAAGGTCCAACCAGCTATGTCTAACCCATGCTCTATCAATTCTTTCTTGGATAAGGGTTGAAATGGGATGGGAGTTAGTCCAAGTATATTTAGGGCCAATGAAGCCCACATCAACCATGCCACAAGAATTCACACAGTCCATTAACAAAGACGAACGAAACACATTAACATTCCTACCCCTAAACTTATCAGCAGAACTAGCAGGTTCATTAAAAACCCCAATCCAAAGCCAAGAAGGATTCAAGCTATTACGCAATCAGACAAGATAATTCCAAAGAAGAACTCTACTATCAAAATCAGTGCTAGCATAAATACAGGAAGCTGAAAATGAGACATCAGATCGTCTAACCTTTATATCCATAGTAATTTCCTGCTGTGTTTTCCTCTTGACAGTGACATCTAGCTCTTCAGTGTGCCAAAAAACCCAGATTCCCCCTGAAAATCCGATCGGGTCCACAAACTCCATTCCATCAAACCCCAGCTGAAGACGAATAGCTTCTCCTCTAGCACCAGAAACTCAAGGCTCTGTAATGACAACAATACTAGGCTTATGTTCAGCCACCAATCTATCGCAACGTGCGGGTCCGGGGCTCGAACCCTGCCGCTAACGACTTGGGAAAAGGGAGTCGCCACTAATCAAATTCTAGGTGTGATTAGTCACCTGGTTGACCTAGTTAACTTAATGTGGTCCAAGGCTTGGCGAGGGACCCAATAAACCTATAGGTCCGGTCTTTGCAACCTAGTTCTAAGTCTGGGAGTCAATTACGTTTGGGGAAGGATTAGCACCCCCAAACGCCCGTCAAGTGACGGTACCTCTAATCAAGATCTAATATGGGTCTCAAATAAAATATTGCTTTTAATTTTTAATCCTTTATTTTCTTTTTTCTTTTTATGTGTTTAAGGATAATTAAACCTTTTATTACTCCTTGAAAGCAAATATTAAAACGAAATTTGAACTTGTGCAATTGAGGGAGACAAAAATGAACTTGCATTTCGTCCGGAAAGGGCATTTTAAGAAGAAGCAACGCCTTCCGTCCGGGAAGGGGCGTTTTAGGAAAAAAAACAGTAAAAAAAAACTGTCTTCCGTCCGGGAAGGGCATTTTGGGAGATAGCAGGTAAAAACAAATGCCTTCCGTCCGGGAAGGGCATTTTGGGAAATAGCAAGTAAAATCAAATGCCTTCCGTCCGGGAAGGGCATTTTGGGAAATAGCAAGTAAAATAAATGCCTTCCGTCCGGGAAGGGCATTTTGGGAAAATTAAAATTTGAGAGGATTAACTTTTATCTTTGATTTTTTTGAGTTTTTGTTCATTTGGGAATGAAATTTTCTATTTTCTCTATTTGAGCCTTAATTTCTCACTTTTTATTTTACGCTTTATTTATCTTAAAGTTCAATTAACGAGTAAAAATGCGTGCAATGCATGATCTGGTCTTTTTTAACTGATTGGTAAAGGGTCGTTTACTCGAATAATTTCGGAGGACCCTTCCCATGCATTATGGAGGTATCCGCAAAACTATCTGATCTCGGAGCAAACCTTGGGAGGTCGTGTCCGAGCACAATTACCCAAAGTCCACCCGTCATAGTTAAAAATGGCCTTTACCAGTCTTAATTATTTTGTGGCGTGTATGACAACATAAATATATGTAAATGATTTTCTAATTTAATTTAAATTATTTCTTTAAAGTTGAACTTGATCTTCTAAAAGACCTAAGTTTATTAAATTGTTCAAAGTTAAACTAAATTTCTAAATTAATTTAAATCTAACATTTTCCCCTTTATTAATTTATTGAAAAGTAAATTAAATCTTAAGGTTAAGCCTTTAATTGAAACAAGTCAAAAAGTTCAGGACCAAATTAAACCAAAACTAAGGGCTACGTTGAAAACGCTGGAAAGTTTCAGTCTTTATGTGATCAAGTTTTCAAATTATGGTCCATACTTACGCTAAATTACTACATTAGGGACCTAATCGAACAGAAATTAAGGGCTATATTGCATGTATGACCGAACCATTAACCTACAGATCTATTAAGTAACAATTTAACCCCAAAATGCACATAAAAAATAAATTTAATCCGGAAATGGTAAACAACAAATAACAGATTGGTGTATGTATAAATAGACTTCATCTTTTTATTTTTCAGAAACTAAAACCTACCTCAAACCCTAACCTCTCCACGTCGCCGTTGCCGCCGCCGCCGGAAATTGCAGCGCCGTGCCGGAGCTCTGATGAACCCAAAAATGAGCAGATCGTCTCGCCTCAACGCCCTGTTTCCAGATCTAGAGTCACCTCCACGAAGGAATGCTCCTAACCCGTCGAAACTAACCCAAACCGAATCGAAATCCGCCTTCCGATCCGGCTAACTTCAACGTCGGATGGCGTTGGTTTTAGACTATGCGAGTCTACTCCATCTTGGCTATGTATCCACCGAATGGTTTGGTGATCTAAGCTTCCTAATTCCTAAAGTTGAGACCTTGAGTCCTAGTGAGGGGAAGATGACTGAAAATGGAAGAAGAAAGGAAGGCCAAAGCAGAGGTGAGTGGTGGGAAAGTGCTATGGTAAGCGTCCCTCTCCTTTCATTTTCCTCTTTTTCTATTTTTTTCTATTTTTTTTTTGCTAAGAACGCTATGAACTACCACCCTAATTTTTCCAACATCAAACAGACCCCATTTTTTTTTTTCGAAAAGAAAACCTCCGGCCCCCAAAAACCTCCCTCTGTTTTTCATTCTTTTCTCTTTTTATAATGGTTCAAACGTTTTAGGGAAAAAAATTCCCTCTTTCTCCTTGCAAGGCTTTTAAAAAAATCAATTTGTCTCCTCTGTAATTCCCATTTACAGGGAATTTATTGCCCTTCATTTGTCTCTTTTTTTGCTTTTTTGTTTGAGCCTGACGGGGTGAGTCGGTTGGTGTTGCAGTGTACAACAGAGGGTATTCAGGCAGTGAGATGGTGCCTGCTTATTTTGTCTATCTTGCCAATTGTCCTCTTGTCAATTCACGTGTATTTTCAACCTTTTGCAGGAAAACTTTGGTGACATGGCAGGAGAGCCCTGGTGACATGGCATGTACAGACGAATTTAAGATCCTTTTAAAGCCACTCATGGGCTGCCACGTAAGGGTAAGGCCTCTTTTTTTCCTTTGTCCCTTCATTTGTGTGTGATGTTGAATTTGCCTAAATATTACAACTAAATGCATGGAAATATTACAACTAAATGCATGGAATATGCCTTGCTGCAATGGTGCATTTCTGCTTCTCTTTGGAGTATAAATGTAAGCACATAGTCTGTATGCTAAGTATGTAACATATCTAAGTTAAAATGAAACAACTTAAAGCTACTGATGTTGTGATTATGGGGACTGCCATGTGCATTGAGAATGCTGGAATGGTGATTATAAGTGAATGCCAATGTGTGGGAGTGCAAAATGCTTATTTTGGAATGCAAATGAACCTAAATACATGTATACATGCTCTGTTTTTTTGGATCTTCATTTTTGAAATGTAATGACACTATGCTGACATGATCATTCTGTATGCTGATGCCTACTGTTTTGGGTGCTTTTATTTGCAAACGAATTGTTTTGAATGTATGAAATGCCATGAGTTGGAGGCAAATTGATGCAAATGCAATTGAGATTTATGAGTGGATGATCATGGCCTGTGTTATTTGAAGTGCAAGTGCATATGCTGCTGAATTGGAATGAAGCAAAAGGGTGTTCTGCTTTTATTAAGGGCCTTAAAAGTGCATGCTTATATCCTTTTTTATTCTTTGTTTTGGATTTTCTATGTGAAGTGCCATGTAATTGAACTCAAGAGAAGTACATATGCTAAATGTAGTGGTGACTGTGTGTGGTTAAAAGTGCTTTAATGCATGTTAAAAATGACTGGAAAGATGAGGAAATGATACATAATTTGGTAAACTTTTGGTCTGCTTTTGCATGCGGAATACACAAGTGAAGGTGCAAACACGTGCTCATCAAATGCTTGCTAGTATTTGTCCCTGTTTTTTTTTCATCCCCTAGTCTTACAGATATGCCTAGCATTATTTCCTTTTTTTTTTATGTCAACTGCTATTTGCTAACGTATTTGCTCTTGTCTCCCAATGGCTTCATCGACATATTAAGGCTGAAATCAAGTCTCATGTCTTGTGCTCGATATAGCCGATAGTAATTCTTTTTCCCCAAGCATGCATGCACTCTCTTAACTCACTTTGCGTGTACACTAACCAATAGTGTACATGCTTTTAAGTCTTGGGGAATATTTCTTGTGCTTCTTGTCTGTGTCCCATCTTGCAAATGAACAAGGGGGGGAGCGAGCCTCAAACTAGAGGCAAGGAAATCTCTTAAATGAGCAAAAGTGTATGATGTTATCTAGAATGCAATGTAAATGAAGCAACATTTTTATTACCATTTTCTTTTGTAATTAAAAATGTAAATGAAATGAAGCAATTTTGATTTTGTGTAGTGACATGATGTAAATGGATGAATGAAGATTACATTTCTTTGGAAATCTTGATCTTTCTTTTTTTTGCGATTTCTAATCTTTGTATTAATGATCACTATACAAATTAGCTACAAAATGGGATAAAGACAATGGAAATAGGCCCTAATATCAAAGCAGAGAATCCAAAGCTAAAAAATAAGATACCTCAAAGCTACAACCCAAAAGCCCAAGTTTAAAGCCCAAAATGATAGCAAGGTAAAATCAAAAGCCCATAATTAACAAAGAAAGATTAGCACAATTTAGAAAAGTTAGCTCCATTATGAACACGTATGCAATGCAAAAAAAATCTATCTTTTAAAATGCCTACCAATTAAAATGGATACGCTGTACACAATGCAATCTAACGAGACAATTAGGATGATTGAAAGAAAAATCTTCTTTTTTCTTCTTTCTTTTTTTCTTGTTTTGATCTTGACATGCAATGTAATATGCTCAAATTTACATGCTAGAATGAACATGCCGATTTAAGTTAGCATTAAATTAAAAATGACTAAAGTGCCCCCTAGTGCAAAATGACCAAAATACCCCCTAGGTGACCTCTAATGCAAGTTAAGAAACAATTAAGTTTTACTTGAAGGATACAGACGAAATTAGGGTGTCTACACAATCCCTTGATAGTATCTTTGAAAAGAGGGCCTGCAGCACCTCTAGCATTGTAGCTTAGAACTTTCATCAGGAACCACCTTGGGTCTGGTATCTCCATCCTAGAGTCTCGTCTTAGCAACTTTAATCTCCTCTTCAAATAGAGCTTTCCGAAGACTTCTGGTTGAATTGCCACCTGATGAAGGTGGGTTCCGTCGTCTAGCTGTGCTGAGGACTTTACGGAAACGTAGGCTGCCTGCACAAGCCCCTCTGTTAAAACCACCTCATGCCGTCTTCCTTCGATGGTGAACGTCGATGGCGGAACCCCTGGGTGTTTGATCCCCACCCTGCTCAGACAAGGCGGATTGAGTTTCAATAGCAGATTGGTCCATAGGGTTTGTATGAGACCTCTTAACAGCAACTCCTTTTGGACTTCCATCCTTTCGAAAACTGCCAGAGCTTCCTCCAACGTTAGCATCACATCTAGACCCAACCACTGTTGAAGAACCCGAGCCCATTTGACTTCGACTCCCTCCTTCAGTTCCTCGCTCATCACCTTGGCTATATAAAGAAGACATATATCCTTCACAATCGGGTCTTCCATAAAACTGTGATAATCCATCAGGCCCCGATCCAAGTACTCGATTTCCATCAATTTCTCCAGAATTTCCACTATATTGATCAAGCCCACCGAAAGAAGCTCCTTTGGGATTGGGTTTTCCATACTCATTCAGAATAGGTTTAACAAGCGCTGAGAGATTAGGAGAAGGCAAAGAAAGGGTTGCAGCGACAGATGAAGCTCTTTTGGGATTAGGGTTAGCACATAAACCATCTATAGTTCCCGAAACGACCCCATAATCCAAGTTCTCCAAAGGCGTTTTCACATGAGCCAGGTCCGGTAGTGGGTCAACCAGCCTATCCTTTAAATGGGCCGGATTCAAAATTTGAATCACCTCCTTTTGGCCGCCAAATCTATACTTCCTTCCCTTTGCGTTGAAAAGCAGATCAAAACCTAGGAGTGCCAATGCTGATATTCCTTCTTCCTCGGATATTCCTTCTTCTAGACCTACCACGTGATCTATTTTTCTTCTTAGTAACAATCATCCAGGGACCTCTGCCCTTTTGAACATCCTTTGCCTCTTCTTTCTTCTCACAATCATTCTCTTTGTGACCCATTAATCCACATTTGAAGTACACTGAAATGCCCTCATACTGCAAAGGCTGCTCCGTCTTCCCAATTCTAACTTTGTCGACAAGGACCTTATTAGCAGGAATTTGCACACACATCCTCGCGAATCTACCTTTGCTATTAGAATCAGTGTTAAAGTCAAGCTTAACTAATCGACCCATAACACTAGCAACCTTTTCCAGAATAAATTTGTTACAATATTCAGCTGGAAAGTTGGGTAATCTAACCCAAATAGGAGTAGAATGCTCGTCAATCACATCATTAGGCTGAAAGTCGGCTTCCCATTTACGAACAGACAAACAAAGAGAGTTGAGATACCAAGGACCATTATATAATGCCCTGTCCGAATCTTCTTTACTTTCCAAACGAAGTTTAAAGGGATGTACCTACCAGGCGCATTGATGATAAGAGAATTAGTCCAGGGGGCCCTGATTTTCCTTTTTTCCTCCTTAGTGAGTTTAATACATGGGACAGCAGGGTCACCATCATCTCCATCTTCATCATCCGACACATCAAAGTCAACAGGACAGAAGTTGGATTTAAGAGGGACAGAAGAGAGTAAAGCATCTTTAAAGGAAACAACAGAAGAGAGCCCTTCTGGTTTCGGGAGGGAACCAGATTGACCATCTTCTAAAGGGGGAGGGGCACCCGGATCAAAAGGGCGAGAAGCAAGGGAAGAGAGAAAATCAATTTCAGCCATGGGGAAAAAAGAAAGCAGGGCAAGAAACAGGAGAGAGGAGAGAGAGAGCTACATGACGTCAGCTTTTTTCGCTTGTCCTCTTTTAGGGACATCAATTGACTAGGATGTAAATGCCGAGGTGAATTATGGGGTAAACCTAGACGAGAAGGGGGGAAATTATTTTAAAAAATCTAAGCTCTAAAAGATGCAGCTCAAAGTCCAACTTATATGTGGTAACTTAATATAACATAATAATAGCGGTATTAGTTCGATGGTGTGCAAAAGTAAGTCATAAAATGAAAGGAATTTCAAGCATACAAGAAAAGCAAAACTAAGATTAAGAAATTGGAAATTTTGAATTGATAATCAAAATCAATATTCTGTTACAAGTTGAGCGTAAAACAATGGAAATGGAATTTTTTTTTTTTCAAAGAAATGGTTATGGAATACAATAGTATTATACGGAGTATGTTTTAAGACAAAGATAAATTAAGCAACGTCACAAGTTATTTGCCTCAATGCCAAGTTAAGTCCCTCTGCCTCTATCAGGCAATTTTTGTTGCTTAATTGGTTTTCCTCCCCTCCATGTCTCCAAAGTTGGTAATTGGTTTGTGTTTTCTCCGCAAAAATTAAAATACATAATAATCTCTAAATGCTTACAAATAATAAGATGAGCATTATTAATCTATAATATAAATAAATAACAAAAGGAACATAATTAAAAGAGGTACAAACAATGTAACATTTTGCTCTGTTTCGGAACCATTCTTTCTAATGTGCCTCAACATTTGACAGTTAGTAAAGAATGTCAGAAGAAGTTGAAAAGAACGCAATTTTTGTTCAACTCTTTTGCCAACAGGGAACAGTTTCAACTTTCAAGGGATGGAAAAAAGAAATGGGATTAGATTAGATTGTTATACTTATATGACATGAATTTACCACAGAAACAGAAAAAGGAAAAGAAAGACGAAAAAGAAAATTGTAAATAAGTTTAATGGAATTGGAGATGGGGAAAAAAAATTCAATGGAAAAATGGATGACAATTGAAGAGAGGGGTTGGTTGTTCCTTTGTCCCCAACTTTTCATGGAGTGCTGTGCTGGTGTTAGGTGTAAGAATTTCACAGCACCAGCCAGTTTCAAGTTTAATTTAAATGATCAGAATCTGAAACCAGGATCTACATCCATTGCCCAAGCAAACTTCGCCAGAAGAGATTTGTTGAATATCTGTGAAGCAACATAATAAATAATAATAAACCTCAATTAAAGTTAATGTTATAAGATCTTAACACTCCTAAAAACTAAGCAATTACTATTTACCTTTTCAATGGGTACTTCATGTCGCTTGCACCATGCAACCGAAATCCTAGGATCAAGATAATTGATCTTGGATGTGCCTAATGCAACCGTTTTTAAATCCTCTTTTGTTTGCATGTCTCGTTCCGACTTCTCTATCTTTGCATTTGTTTGAGCTATCTTTCTCTCTAACCTGCACATAACTTGCTAAATGAATGGAGAGGAATATGCAAAAATTATATACAAGGCTTAAAGAAGGGAACACGCTATAATACGCTTCAGGGGTCAAGTTCCTCTTCTGCTTCCCATCAGCATCCTTCAATGGGGCCTTCCCTTTCTTAGCCCTGTCCAAATCAAGTTTTAGCTCTTTTAGAACATCCTACACGCAACAGGAGAAAAGGTTAGCCCAATGGATGGATGGGAAACACCAAATTTGAGAATGAATTATTTTGAAAAAAGAAACCCTTGTAACCCAAATCATGAAGTAGAAAATATAAAAGCTAAGAAGCAAAATTTTAAATAGAATATCATAACTCTCTTGCCATCAATCAAGCAAAGACAGGGCTGCATGGACAGGAAAAAAAAACTGGGGGAATCGGAGAGTCCTTAGTATGTTCTAACTGATCCACACCATTGCACATCAACATAGCACTAGTGCCCTAAAGGCAGACTTTGATAAAAGTATCATCTAAGATTATTCCCAAGAAGTTTCTAAAAAAAGAGTCATTACCTTAAGTTCTTTTATTTTATCAGCCAATCTTGATATCTGTGCACCATGAGATTTTGAAACACTACGCTGATGATTACAAATGATTGCAACCTGCAGCAACACAGTCAAACTTCCAGAAGCCAAAAGTAACTCCAAATTAGATATCTCCATTGATTAAACATCAAGCTAGAAACATTATTTACCTCTTTGTTTGCACGCTGATAAACTGCTATTTTTTCTGCCACATCCCCTTCTTTGGTTTCTTTATTCAACTGTCACCCAACCAAAAGAAAAAAAAGAAAGATGCAAAAAGAATAAATTTAAAGGAAATATTAACAACCGAAGCACATAAGTATTAGAAAAAACTGAAACTACATGAAAAAGCATCAAGTTACACACCACGGAATGGTATGCCATCATTTAAAATGTTATCTTAAAGATAAACTGAGTAGTATCATATAAAGTATTCGGTATCCATCTCATTCAAACATCAAATACAAAATAGGATGATGACTGACAACTAGGCTATGCTCAAAATACTAGTATGTACAAATGCATATTAATCGTGAAATGCATGTTTCTCATATAGGTTGCAGCATACCATCTCATCCAGCGTAATAGAGGCATTATAGGTACGGAAGACTTTTGCTGTAAGCCCAGGCATGAGTTCCTTCAAATGAGCATTTAGTTTACTTGTATCAAGCTTGTCAAAAAGATCATCACTTTTGCTTTTCCCTACATAAAACGAGAGATTATACTCTCTGCTTCAATAATATCATGCACAAATGAATCATGACATGGGTGGTAAACACTAACCAGTTTGGAATTGCCCAATTGCCTTGTACACAGGAAGCTCAACCTCAACTGTGTTCACATATTGAATCGAATCTTTACCAAGGAAGTCAAACTAAATCCTCAAAAGAAAAATACAAAATTAGCACTAGTAAAGGTACATGACAAGCTTCCAGATAATTCTACAAACATCAAGTTCCAATCCAAGCATTAAGACAAACTACATATTCTAAAATTAATAAATTAAACTTCCAAAGTATTAGGAGATTTTGGTACACTCAACCATTACCAAATTTAGTAAAGCAGAAATGTTAACTATCTCTTCTAGGGAGCATATAAACTGATCATACCTTCAATTTATTTGGAGGAATACACTCCACATTTCCTACTTTAAGTGTGCAGCAACCAACAGTATCTGCTTCATCGTCATCCTGCATAGGCAACCATAACATAAAGAAATCCCCAAAAGAATGGCTGAAAACTTCTTCATAATAAAAGGGTACAAACCTCAACGACATCATTTAAGACTAAAAACAGATAAACCTAAGTAGCCAATTCAATCCAGGTCTCAATTACTTCTACAAAGGACATTGTAATAAACACCAGAAGTGAAGAAGTAAAATAGCTAATAAGGAAAACCTTGCTAAGACATGCAGTGCACCATTATTGGATTTCAAGTTGAAAAAGTTGAGTGGTGAATAGGAAGGCTATTAAGAGCTGAAAAGAAACTTAGAACAGCAACTCTTGCAGATGATTTGGTGGATGATTCAATCCACATTTTGCCCTTTTCTATTACGAGGACCAGCTGCTTCATTTTTATAAACATAAAAATGCACACAGGACCACCAAATATACCACCCGGCCAACACAAAAGGCCTAGTAAACTACACCAGCTCCAACAATTTCTTTCACTTTTCTTCTGGTGAGTTCAATTGTAACCAGTGGTTAAAATTCTTCTAAACAAGTGAATAGAAAAACTGTTCACTGTACATGCATCACACACCTTCTCATTACCCGCCCTGAGAGCTAATTTATCAATAAGATAGGTAGCAACTGCTATTTGCCGCTTCATAACATCTTTAGTAGTAAAATCCTTAGTATATGCGGCTCTGATGTTCTTGATATAACCCTGCGTTAAAACAACAGATGTACATTTAGACACGGTTCGCAAAATGGAAGGTAAAACAGACTATCATATAGCTTATTACCTTCAGCATCCTTGCTTTCTCATATTTCTCCTTGTCACTTTGCCCCTTCAAAGAACTGCTAGCTGCCAAAAATACGTACTTGAATTCTTTTGGATTAATGGGATCATTCCAGAAAGCTAACCATGTGACAGTATTGTCATGTTTAATTTCCTTCCATCTGCCAATCATACACACGGGAAAAAATGAAACTCAACATTAAGAGAATACACATAATAACCACCAATCCTTTTCAAATACTCAAGAAAACGAATGCTGTGTGTCTATTAACCTTTCACCCGGAATTGGACATTCTGGAATAGGGGCATCCTTTCCAATATTAATGGTAATATCACTGGGACGAATGCGTCTTTTCAACTTTCCCATCTGGTAATCAACAGTAAAATTAAAGCAAAAAGAATGTGATATGAAAATACAGCAAACTCAACTGCCAGACTAAATCCATTTTATATTCTACAGCTTTAGAGCTGTCATGCATGTCAGAGTACCTTTGGATGCTCTCCCCGACCTCGGAAAAGCCCAGGTGGTTCAACTCTGAAATTTCCTACCTGAAATCAACAACCATCCAAATTAGCAGAAACTTCCTAAAAAGCAGACTCTATTAACAAATTAACTAAAAGCAGTTTGACCCTGCTAGACCTTGAGGAAATTTGACAAAGAAGTGAACAAAACTTATACATCAACATTACTCTCCAAACCAGGTAGTAATGAGGATAAGTGGTTATATAAATTAAGAAAGAGTTAAATCAATTTTTATATTCAAGCTTGCACCTTCTCTTTAACACCATCAACAATAGCCCACATATACTTCTCCTCCTGCTTCAGCTTCTCTTCTTTCAAAGCCTTCTTCTCCTATACAAACAGAAATCACGCTTGATGATTCTAAGAATTAATGATATTATCCAGAAATTGCTTTAAAAAATAAATGAAATAGAGATATGTACACTCTATGACAACTTACTTCAGAACTCATCTGTTTCTTCTTCTCTTTCTCCTGCAAATGCCATTCATATATTGGATCGAAATTGCATTTTTTCAAGTCCTTAATAATATGGGTTTTCCCCAGTAAGTTACTCCAATCCTCCCAGAAATTCTTCTTGAATTGTTCTTTGTTCATGTAATCTGTATCTTTCATTATTGCATACATTGTTGCAACCTGCAGAAGGAACAAATCAGATTAAAATATCGTGTGCAAGAAGTCAAATGAGAAATTTAAACTTTCAAGGCTATTGCAAGAACAACAGTAGTCTTCATGAAAATACAATAAATACACAAACAAAAATCTTAAAAACTATATATACAGACAGAGTGAGAGAGACCTCCTCTTGTTCAGGAGTTAGATCAACTTGCTGGCCATCATACAGCATCTTAACCCCATGAGGCTTATATGAAGGTGGAAAAATGACACCATTGTGAACCAAGGTACTCCACTTTTTCTGGCCATCACCAGAGCTAGGCGGCACCTTTGTCGATTTAATATATTTAGAACTTTTCATGTCTTTCTTTGACTTTTTATTTATCTTTTTAAATGAAGAAGATACAACCTTGGTTGGCTTAAAAGAGGGTTTATTGTCTGATAAAGACTTTCTCATTCGCTGGGCAATTGGAATATGATCATCATCTTCATCAGCCTTTTCAGCTTTAACTGTTCCTTGCTTGGATTTGAATGTCGTAGGTGTCGTGGAAATCTTTGGTTTTTTAGCTGAAGACTGATCCGAGGGATTTCCCTTGTCAAGAGGTCTCTTACCTGACAACAAGGAAGACTTTTGCTGCTTGTCCTTGATCACGAAACCATTCTGCTGAGTTTTGGGAGCCAGAGGCTTCTTCTCATCAGACTCATACGGCTTACTACTTGATGTCCCAGGATTGGACTTCCTGTTGAATCTCGTGGCCAAAGGAACTTCATCATCTGGATCTTCATCAGAATCTTTTGACTCAGTCTTTGGTACCAATTGCTGTGACTGGGCAGAAGCAGAAGTGCTTGCTCCTTTATTTCCCTGGTTTGAGGTCCCCTTAAGCCTGGAACTCAAAGGTTTATTGTCATCATCATCCTCCTCAATTTTTGGTTCAGCAGTATCTTTAGTAGGGCTTCTCTCATCCTTGACAGCAGTAGCCATATTCCGCTTTAATGCTTGTTCAGACTGATCACTAGATGAAGTTGACGCCTTAGAATTTGCCACTGGTGACTTCACTAGCGATGCCTTGGAGGAAGAAGATGATGCTTTTGGGCTCATTATAGGTGATTTAACTGGAGGTGACTTAGAAGAAGATATTGTCTTATTCTTCTGGACATTGGAACTTTGACCGTTTGGAGATCGTACATCCGAGGCCTGCCTCCCAGATTGTCCCTCAGACCTTTGAGATGATGCCTTCTTGAGTTCTGAGTTTAATTGGTTCTGCTTAGAGGACGAGGTATTACTCCTCTTGAACACTAAAGGCCCTTCATCTTCACCATCAAAATCGTATACATTTTTCGCAGGAGGAGCCTCAACAGCCATTATCCAATCACGAACTGTGTTCGCATGTATATCAAAAAAAATCTGATTAAAACCGAATTATAATTACTTTTGGAAGCAAAGCCTACTTTCCATCTATAACCCCTTCAACACTGAAAACTAATTAAACATGACAGACTGCAGTTACAGTTCAAGCTCATTTTAACAAACAATCAACAACCCCAAACAAATCCTACCTGATAATATCAACTATTATACTCCATAGTCAAAATTAAAATACCATTCCAATAACTAGAAGAATCATCAAAACCCCCACAACATAAAAATGGTTTTTTCCTTTAACAAAACCTAAATGCATATCCACTAGTAAATATACATATAACCTTACAGAGTATCAACTCATTAAACAAAATGGATAAGATCCAACATTCTCGATGCATACACAACAAAACAACCAATAATCCCACACAAATTCCATTAAATAAAAATTTAGATGATGCCAAATACCCCAAATTCTAAAACAAAGCTTATAATTAGTCACATACCCACATAAAAAGATAAGCTCTTTCCCTTACACCCAAATGCATACATGCATATAGTGATATAGACACAAATAAGATCAATTGAATAACCGTCTACCTAACTTACAATGCCATAAACTTAGCCGAAAACTTACTTAAACGTAACTAATAAACATACCAAATTCAAGTTTTTCACTGGAGAATCAATTAAGCTAAATTCCTTGCTTGTTTATCTGACATAAAACAGGGCTTTTGCTAAAGAATGAACCAACATCCTGAAACAGTGAGCTGAACATAACCCAATTCATAAAAAAGAAAAAATTATGAAATTTGCAATACTTAAGCAATTGGGAAAACAGAAAATGATAAAAATGTTTTAAATTTGGAGTAGAAAAAACCCTAAACCGGGGAAAGAAAACATAGAGAGAAAAAATGGGAAAAAAATTGAAAACGAGCTACCTTTGAAACAGATGATCAAAGTATAGAGAGTAGAACGAGCCGCCCCTTCTTTGTTTCTCTAATTTAATTTTTCTTCTCTCTATTAGTTTTTAATTTTGTAACTTTTAATTTATTTTACTTTTTTCTGTTTCAGTTTTTTCTTTTTCCCTCTTTCGGTTTTCGTTCTCTTTTCCTGATTCCGTCTTGTGTCGTTAAATGATAACATATGATTTGTGCTCTTCTATCTTATGTGACTAATACAACCTTTTCCTTTTCTGCGTAGGTGATGGGCAATCTTCGTGGGCCTGGTCTTTTTGGGCCTATGGCCCGTAGTCTTTTAATAAGTTTCCATATAAGTAAATTTCAGGGACATTTGGTCCGAGGAAGTCTTAGTGGGAAAGAAATTACCACCTCATTATTACCAAAGTCAGATTGAATATATATATATATATATATATATATATATAGGCAAATTATACAATACACCGCCGGTGGAGTTTAGGAGACTACACAAGCGGATCCTAAAGGGTGACATGTGTCCCTTAGGGACTAGATTGAAATATTTAAAACTTAATTAATTGAAAAAATGGACATGTGTCAACTCCACAACCGGCTAGTGGAGTCCAAAATTTACACCGCCGGTGTATCATATAATCACCCATATATATATATATATAGTATTCGCTTCCACGTGCGTTGCACGTGATACTTTAAATTATATGAAGATTAAAATCTTAAGCATACTACTAATTTTGTCCTAAAAAATTATATTATTAGAGATGACAAAATTTCATCCGAGTGTGGGTATTCGACTCGACTGCCTGAAACCGAACCAGATCCAACTCGATTCGACCAAAAAATTCGCTCAATTCGAAACCGAAATTATTTGACCCCAAATCATTAATGACCCGAACTCGATCAACCCGAAATTACCTAAATCGAGATTAGTTATATTTAAATGACCAGAATCCGAAAAGACCTAAACCTGAAAATTAGAGGCTAAACCAGAGGCTCAAACCCAAAATTATTGGAACCATATGACCCAAAACCGAAAAACACCCAAACCAAAAATGACCTAAATCCAAATGACCCGACATTTGAGCGATCCAAACTCAACCCAACCTAAAACCAAAAATTAACCGAACCCGTATAACCCAAAATTTCCTTAACCCGAAACTGAACCCAAATCCAACCCGACCAGCCCATTTATATATACATTGGGTTTTACCATCGAAGTAACAAAAGAAATTATTCCACACAAATAAAAATATTAACAATGTATAAAACAACAAATTTAAACCCACAACAAAGTTGTATTTATCAGAAAAAAATAATTATAAGTCAAATAAAATAATTACACGTTAGGAAAATAACAAATTTTAATCATAATACATTGAACTATCAAATAGAAAATGTCAATCACAATTACTTTTTAAATTAAAATGGTAAAAATAAAAAAATTATATAAAATATTGAATTTAATTAAATGAAAATAGAGTTTTTAGTAGAATAAAATTGTATATTAGAAAAATTTTAGTATATCCAAATTTTTTGGTAAAAATAAAGTAATTAAAAAGATATTAGATTTAATTTAATTGAATAAAAATAGAGTTTCTAGTAGAATAAAACTATAGTAATAGTTAAGCAAGGGTATTTAAGACAATATATTTGAAAAATAAGGGTACAATAGGCAATTCAAAAGTTTCTCAAAACTCGTACTTTTATATATAGTATAGATATATATACTACATATTAATTTTATACACTCTGGAAAAGACTAACGGCCCCTTTCAACTTTCAACCAGGAAAGAGCTAATCGCCCCATTTTGGTCATTTAATCACTTGGTTTTTTACTTCATCGACCTCAATTCACACTTAATGATTTCTATTTGTTTTGGACCATTAAAGTAATCTGATATATATTTGGTTCATGCCCCCTGGATTATGCTCTTTGTTAGTGGGTTTTAAATGAATTTAGGGATTCACATTTGATGCATTCCTTTTGATGCTAATTAGTTTCCCATTTTTTTCACTTGCTTATTTGGAATTTAAATTTTAGCGTTTCGTTTCAGATGCCCAGTTCTACAAAAGTTTTTCAACCATTGACTGATAATTTTTCACTCTAGCATTGTATTGTTAATTTTATATAGGTGCAGTATTTCATTTGTACCCTAAATTCCAAGGAAATTTCTTGAGAGGTCTACTTTTTCCAATAGTTATATCGTATTTGTAACTCATATTAATAATTACTAATTGAATTCATGATACCATGGATTAGTTTCAAATTTTTACGACTTCCTGAGAAATGCATAATGATAACATTATTATTCTCTATAGTTTTGTGTTTGTCATATTACAAATATATGCACTATAGGATTATTTGGTTCAAGACAATTAACTACTATTAGTAAAGGTTTCCAATGTGATTTTACCAACAAAAGAAAAAAAGGATTTTAATATGATGCAAGACTGAAAGGCTTTTTGATGCGTAGTGTCTCCTTTGGTCTTTAGATTTAGAGAGTTTTTTTTTTTTTTTGCCAGAAGATTTAGAAAGTTGAAAGTATTTTTTTTTTAAAAGCGAAAGTGTTTACTCAATTGGAGAATATCAAGTCCAGTAAGTTTTTTTAATGCTCAATAGTCTATCACTATTTCAATATTCCATGGGTTAAATTTAGTATTTGTAAATTACTTTTTCAAACCAGAGAAACCTAAAAATACACTTGCATTCGTCATGACTATAACAAAACGATTGTAATGAAAAGACTCCGCAGCGCTAGCGTGGAGTAACCCTCTTGTATATACTATATATTATTTTTAACTACTATGGAAATTACTAAAAGGCCAAATTGAGGATTAATGTGGTGCCACCTTTTGGCCATTTTTGGTTTTTTCTCACTTTTCGGATGACTAAAAAGCCCCTCTATGAGTTTCCCCCATTCCTTTTCCTTCTACCCTTTTTTGTAATTACACATTTCCCTTCCTTAATTATTTTTAATTAATGTTTAAGCCTTTTAATTAATTGCTTCTAAACCCTAAACTCTTAGTTACTTTTAATTAATGTTTCTCTCATTGTTTTCTTTTGTCCTCTCACCAACTCAGTTGATGCGTCCTTTCAACTCCTCGGTGCTGATCAATCTTCAGGTTTGCCAAAAATCGAATATTTCCATCACTCCCCTCTGTTTTCACCTTCGTATCTCTTTCCTCTTTCTTCTCCGTCTCTATCCCTTTAATATAGACCGTTCAATATTTTCCCCTTCTGAATTAAAACCACTTTTCATTCAATGCGAGTATTATTATCCAAATAATAGCATATTTTATTACCTCTTTGCACTTCCTATTACTTACAAATAAAAACATGTTCTTTGACCTTATTAATTTTGCATGTCTAAAAAGTTAGCTTACAAAGATTTATGCCAATAGCAAGAGACAACATTAAAACTAATCCATTTAAATTGCATTTTTACCGAAACCTTATATAATTGAATCAATTAATCAATCAAGCACCACTCTAGAACAAAAAATGTTCTTGGCCCTTATATAATTTCAATCAGTTAATCAAGCACCACTCTAAAATAAAGAACGCCCGTAGCGCCAGCGCGGGCTAATATAACTTGTATATATATACTATATATTATTTTTGTCCCCTATGGAATTTACTCACAAACCCTTTCAACTTTTAACCTGAAACAACCTTATCGCCCCATTTTGGTCTTTTCTCAAATGGCTTATTACTTTAAAATCCTTCTAATCTTAACCCTTTTTCTAAAAATACAATGTCTTTTTATGTAATTTTAGAATCTAACTTCAATTAATAGTGTTCCCACCATTTTAAATGCATGATTAATGGTGTTCCCACCTTTTTAAATTACACATATGCTAATCTATTGACTATTGGGCTGTACGAGGATTCTGTAATTTAATATGTTGCTCATGACTTTTTCCTTCTTCAATCCATTTTTCCAGTCCATTTTCATTGGATCCGTTTACGGTTTAGTATGACTATTGGGCACACAAATATTTAGTTTACATTTAGTATGACCTCTATGATGTATTCTTTGATGATTGAGTGTGTTGGGTTATTAGAGTAAATTGCATTTTCTGAAATTATTAACATACTAAGTGCGTTTTTTATAGACCGTATTAATTGTTTTTCAAGACGGTGCTTGCTGAAAGTTCCTTTCAACTTTTCACCTGGGACAACCTTTTCGTCCCGTTTGGTCTTTTCTCCATTTACTAATTACTAATCCTTATGTTCTATATGGTTTGTGTTGGATTCTGAAAGTAAATTTCAGTTGTTATTGACTATTTTTTAGATGATTAACTATGTTCACACACATTAGTGTGTTTTAATGGACCATTTTAAATGTCAAGCACTTTTAAACATATTCTATTTCACTTTTAAAAAACAAGAAAATGACTAAATAGATTTACAATGTCTCATATCTTACTTTCTGTAATTGTTTATAAAACAGATGCATCAAATAAACAAAAATATCTCACATAAAAACATGCCTGTAGCGCAAGCACAGACTATCCCTCTTGTTATCTATATATATGTGTGTGTGTGTGTGTGTGTGTGTGTGTGTGTGTGTGTGTGTGTGTGTGTGTGTGTTTTTGACTCCCTTTGAGGAGTTAATGTGCCAAGTTAAATATTTTTAGATATAATGAGTTACAACTTACAATTGGATCTTTAATCCTTTTTATACTTTCAATAATACATCACCGTTATATATACATTACATTCAAATTCAAATAATTATTCCAATTAAAGTGAGTTACAATTGGGTATTTAATTCTTTTTATCATTTCCATAACTCCTCAGTCCTCACTGTTATATATACATACATTACATTCAAATAATAATTCCAATTAAAGTTACTTAGTTGTCATATACTTTAATTCCAATTAACGTTATACATGACTAAATAGGGGAGTTAATAGGGGTAGTTTAGGAAGATGTCAATATAAATAATTTATAGATTTCCTCTAAAAGGATTTACTTTGATTTTTTTTTCTAATAAAAAAATGTTCCAAATTAATTGTCTATTATTAAACGTTACATTCTAATTTGTTTTTTCTGTTTTAAAAAATACTCCCTCCGATCCATTTTAAGTGTCACAAATCAAGTTTTGGTTTATTTCATAATAAGTGTCACACTTATAAAACCAATATAATTTATAGTGTTTTTACCATATATACCCCTAATTAATGGGGAGTTAGGGAGAGAGCAGATAAATGTAATTAATAAAATGGTTGGGGTGTTTAGGTTATTTAAAATATTTTTTTACTAAATTTAAGATGAGTTAATTATTGTCTTAATATGTGTGATATTCCTAATGTGACACTTATTCTGGATCGGAGGGAGTACTCTGTAAGTTAGTATGCTTTTCAGTTTTCATCTTCTAAATTAATTATTTTAAATTGTAACTAATATGCTTTTTATTGTGGTTACGGTTACAAATTTAATAGTAAAACCTTTGAATTTCAGTTATATGAATCTTTTACCCTCTTTTTTGGCCTATATAAAGTCATTTTCTTTTATTTGTTTAGTGTTGAAAGGATGAGCAATGGGGATATGGCGGCTGACAAATTTCTTATAAAGCAAATGATCCGATTTGTTATGGTGGCTCAAGATTTAGACAATAAAAGAGGTTGACATAGATTTTGTATTTAAAAGAAATTGTATATATGCTTGATATTCTTATCTCCTTTTGAATTCTTTTAGATTAATATTTTGTTAGAATTAGTGTTTAATTTCATTAAATTATGTTAGTATTAGGGACTAGAATTTGATGGATATGTATACAAATTTATTGTTATACTATCAGGTTCAAACTGAGGAGGACATCATTTTGAGGGAGAATAAAAAAGAGTTGCACGAAATACCAAGGTCTATATTAACTATTTTTTAACTATTTTTTTCCTTATTTCTCTTGAGTTTATATTTTTTAATAATATTTATTATATATCCACTTATAATTTTTTTTATTTGTAATTGGTTTTCTCTTGGTTGAAGTTGGAGACCGTTCATGTGAAAGCTTTCATAAATGTAGTAGCAGCAATTAGCTTAACACTATTATCAACGTCGTCTTTGTATGTGAATCACAAAAACTGCATTTTGGAAAGTGAGCAAGTGTTAGAATCATAACAAGAAATTACCATTAATTTGCAACGTAAATATTTATATTTATAATTGTGAATTTTTCATTCGTTGAAAACAACTTCAAGACCTTTTTAATTACTAATTCACAAAGGTGTTGTAGCCTCTTCATCAATCTTCTTTCGTTTTAGTATCAACAAAGGTTAGACTTTCATGTCCTTGGATTTGGCTTTGAGTTATTTTTTAACCAGAATTGGATGTGAATATTTGACCAACACCAAATTGATTTGGCACATTATATATTCAAAGTACAAAGTTGATTTACCTTTTTTACATTAATCAAACAACAAGAACTTTAGCTAAAAATAAGGCTAGAAGAATTGCAACACTACTATTGCAATAATCCACTTATCTTCTTTTTCTCTTTTCAGTTATTTACTTCTTATAGACCCAGCTGTTGGAAAAATTAATCATGAGGGGGAAGACCCAGCTGTTGGAAAAACCTATAGAACACTGGTTTATGATCGAGAAAGACTTGAGAAATATTGATGAGTATTTGAGGGGAAAAATAACTTTTTAATGTTATTGCTTTATAGGTTAATTAGTAAATGAGTGGGAAGTTCAAAGATTTGGGCGTTTTGACGATTTATCTCAAGTTCATAATCAAACGAGTTTTTAATCTTTTTTTATCATTAGTTAATTTTTCCATGTAATATTTTTTTTGGATTTTTTCTTTCAGTTTTATAAACATTTACTACAATATTGTATATATACTTTTGTTTACTTAGTTGGAATATATAAATCTCGCTTCATCCTATTTTTAGTTCTTTCTTTCTTTCTTTCTTCTATGTATATTTTACTCATTTTCAGGAGAGTTAATAGGAGTAATTAAGTGTTTCATATAAGTTTGATATATCAAATTATTGTAATGTTTTAATATTTAACATTGTAACCTTTTAATTAATTACTAGGAAAATACATATCTTATAAAAATTAAAGATCAAGTCCAATTCACATACCTAATTAAGAAGAAGATGAGTAGTTTTACGCATGATAAATGAAATGATTAACCTTTCTAAGAGTTATATATAATTAAGTGAACGTACACTCCCAAAAATAGCGGTTAAATATCTCAACATAATGGTGAATAATATCAAGAATCTCAAGTTCATTGTCATTTTGAATTGAGATCAGTTTTATACCATTTTTGTGTTCAAAAGTTAAATCTTAGCATACATTATCTTTTTTAAAAGAAAAATCCTAGGATACATTATAAATCATTAAAATTAACTATCGATGTGACATATGATTAAGATGATACATTAAAATTATATATTATTACAGCGATACATTAAAATTAAATACTTTTTTTACTTAAAAAAAACTACTCACTTGACCCGCGCATCGCGCGGGATTATACCTAGTTATTATATATATATATATATATATATCTATACTATATTAAAAAGTACGTTCACCTGTAAAACTTTTGAATCGCCTATTATACCCTTATTTGTCAAATATATTTCTAAATTGCCATTGTTTAAGTTTTTATAGTTTTATTTAACTAAAAACTCTATTTTTATTTAATTAAATATAATATATTTATAACTATTTTATTTTACTATTTTACTCAACTAAAAACTCTATTTTTATATTTTTATAGTTTTATTTAACTAAAAACTCTATTTTTATTTAATTAAATATAATATCTTTATAGTAACTATTTTATTTTACTATTTTACTCAACTAAAAACTCTATTTTTATATAATTAAATCTAATATCCTTATTACTTATATTTTACCATTTTACTATTTTAATTAAAAAACTTGATATATTAGTTTTTTTAAATATATTTCTTGAAAGACATTGTTTAAACTTTTACAATTTTTTTAAAAAATAAACTTTTGCAACTGAAAATACTATTTTTATTTAATTAAATTCAGTATTTTTATAATTATTTTATTTTTACCATTTTAATTTTAAAATTTTCAATTAAAATATAAACTAACGAAAGTATTATTATCAAGTTTAAAAGTTAAAATAAGTAGTCTAATCATTAGTTATTCATATTTTTTAAAACTAATTAAGTTAAAATTTTATTTAAAATTTAATTATAGTAATTGCTCTGTTTCTATTTTTGGAACATGTTGGTATAATAAGAATTTAAAGTTTTTAAAATTAAGAAGAAGAATAGCATACAATTACTTCCTTTGACTTATAAAGTTAGAGAGCAAGTTTCGAATTATCGTCACTTGGGTCCAGGTTAAATGAGTTGGGTAATTTTCTCGGGTAATCATTCGGATTATCGTTTATTTTTCTGGTCAAATCGGGTTCGATCGGATTGGACGAGTTATTGGGTTCGTGTCAAGTTTTGACAGCTCTACTTATAATTAATGGGTCACGTGCAACGCACGTTGGGAGTGATGACTAGTATATATAAAAGAAACAAAGAAAACCTTTTTGTTGTTTTTGTAGATTCAATTTTGTATTATGTGACAACTGACAATGTAAATCTGTTTTTTTTTTTCTGAAATTTGTAAAATGAAATTAAGAAAAGAATGTGACTACATTTGTTTTCTTTTATGTACAAGTGATTTGGGCCCGTAATAATGAAATCGGCCGAAATAAATTGAATTATGGCCCAACTAAGAGCATAAAATTCCGAGGTAAAAACCCAATAATAAGCAAAAAGTGATGAAAAGGCCCAAAGGTATAAGAAGAAAATCCAAATGTTTAAAAAGGGATGGATTAATTCCTAAAAAAAAAGGATGGATTAAAATCACTTTGCAAAATCACCTAGAGTAGCTTTTCGGGTTGGTTAGACTTAGTTTGGTATTATGGTTGTAATTTGGAAAAGTTCGCTTTGGAGAAAGTGTTTCTTAGAAAATTGTAATTTGATGTCAAGTGATAGAAAATTGTAATTAGTGTTTGGTATTGCTTTGAGAAAGTATGGTAGAAAAATAAAATGTCTTAAAAGGAGAGAGAAAATAATTTATATAATTATTGGTAATTTAATGCTCAATAACACTTTTGAAACGCAAAAACACTTAAATAATCAGATTGAGTTGGCAGTTGCCATCAAAACTAGCTTTTGACACGAAACATGAATGGTTTGGTATTGTATTTAAAAGTGAAAAACTATTTTTATTTTCATTTCCAAACGCAATGTCAAATCAGACCTTAGTTTTTGCAGTCAAATGAAAAACAACATTTTTTATCTTCAAACGAATTCCAAATTAGGCCAAAGAAAATGGGTTAAAAAGGTAGGTGTTCAAGGCATATAAAAAAAAATTTATAGATCAAACTAATAAAATTTTCATGTTCAACATCAACTTTATTATAAGGTATAATATATATCATCCTATATCAAATAAGCCTTTCGTGAATGCTTGGAACTTTTCTACATCCTTTTTAACTTCTTGTTTTCCTCTTTCTGACCAGCCTTTGTGTATTCGTTGCAGCAGTTCGAATCTCGTTGATGACGAGGTTCAACAACGTTAGAACCTAGCACAACTTTCTTGGATGATGATCTGAAGTCAGCAGTCATTGGGGATTTGTTATCATTATGATCAACTTCAACTGCAACTGCAACTGCAACCTACTTCTTCCTCCATCGTTTCTTTTTGAATTGCTTTAGCCTTCTTCTCTTCCGTAATTTGGTGGTGGTGGTTCATAATCATAATCCAATGGAAGAGCAAAATCAACTTGGCAATCTGTATCAAAAAGATTAATTTATAAAGGCGAAAGAAGGCTTTGCATCAACAATAATGTCGATGACCATGATTATTGTATCTCCGGTGGTCAAGCAACAAATCGAGTTGCATGAAATTCTTTGTACAAGGTTGAAGTTTCCATGAATTCGATCATTAACTTCACCAAACCCTCAGAACAGAAGTAAACTCAAGAACTCCGCAGTGACAAGTTTTACAGAGATCAAAAAAACCATGGATACTCGACTCCTTTCTCTACCGGAGGGAAGAACAGATAAGGGCTATCGACATTCATGGCTTCAAAATCAAAAGCAACATTATCATAATAATCTTGATCAACGGAAGACAACTCCATTGATGAGAAAAGAAGGAAAATTCCTTGTTCACATCTAAACATTACCCTAATTCTGATCCCCTTGAATCTTCCCCCACAACCACGTTTAATCAACTTGTTAAATTATTATAATATATATTATTATATCTTTGCTAGCAAAGAGCATCAAAGCAAAATATAAGATTGACAAAAGGAAAAAGGAACTCAGCAGCCAGCTCAAATAAGGAAATTACATATATATATCTGCAGTGCAGAGTGAGTTTTTCAAAGTTTTTAAGGGTTAAAAATAAATTTAAGAAAATACAAAAAGAGAAGTGGAGGCAGAAGGAAAATGAGAAGAAAAAACTATGATATACTAATAATCTAGCTAGACATCATGACCTGATCAATTGATTCTAAGGCTTGGGTAGCGAAAAACCTGACATCGACATCGGGATCCTCACTCAATTCAACCAAGCATGGACGGATTGTCTTCTCCACCACCTGTATTTTTCAACAGCACCACCTGATTATTATAATTGAACTCAAGGAACAAACTAAACCAGCATATGATAACCTCCTAATTTGACGATAAATCCTAAAAGAACTTGTAAGGAGCTCATGAGACAATTATACATCTCCATTTAACATTTCATTCATCTCTTGAGGGTAACTTGGCGTTTTCTTTTTTTTCTTTTTTTGGCAATTAACTTGGCATTTTCTTTAGTAGAAGAAATCTTGCCTAATTTTTAAGAATCCAAATCAGGATTCGCCTGCTGTGAAACAGGTACCTATTTCAGCACTAGTGCTAGAATACTACATCTAAGCAGTCTATATAAGTTTTTAGAATACATCAAATATTAGATTGTAACACGGTCCACATAAAATTATTAAAATGCCAAAAAAATTACTTACAGATTGATCAACAATTGGAATAAGTGACTGCAACACCTTGGCCACATTAAACTTGATGTTCGGTACCCTGTCATGCAATTTTTAGTCTCACAAACCAAATCAAAGATATGTCAAACAAATGAATATTTAAATCAAACTTCAGAATGAATCAGCATTACCTGTCTTTGGAAGCATTAATAACCACAGGCAGAAGTTTTGAACATGTAATATCTGAGCCCATAACAGGGGCAAGTAGAGAAATTGCATGTAGGATGGTCATCCGATACAGATAGTGGGGGTTGTTAATCATGTCCAAAACCTGTCAATAGATTTTCGAAAAAAAGATAAACCTTTTTGAGATTTAACATCTTCAGATATATCCTAGTTTGCTCAATTCAGAATTAAAGACGGAAATCAAATTACTATCACAGATAAGCAGACTGACCTGTGGAACAATGTGCTGCATTGCCCAATCTGGTCCAAATTCTTCTGCCAGGCGCTTCACATTATTAGCTGCAGCATCACGAATAGAATAAACCTACAATGAATACCAATGTTATTAGCAATTAGCAATCTTACTCCATTAAAAAAAAATTCCAATGTTAATATTGTATTAAAGTATTAATTTCTAGCATCATCTTGAATGTAGACTGGTAATTAGTAAACAAAAACTAACAGCTTTTGAAAATTAGAATTTTTTTTCATATTCCACCAGAGATCATAGTATCAGAGGACAAAATAGAAAATCTAATACAATTTGTGCAGGGATATCATAAACAGGTAAATAAACCAAAAAAAAGTAGGGGGAAAACAGACACACTAACAAATAGTTATTATGATAGAAAATCAGTAAAACCAACATCCAATTGTGTACTCTGACATAAGCAGGAACCATTTTTCATATAAACATTCACATAAAGGAAGAAGCACATAAACTCCTTGTAGTTTGGCTCCATTTCAAAGTTTCTCGCACCTTATCCTTTAACCATTGCATGCAGAGCGCACCAAGTTTGTCATCAAAAAAGCCAACACCCAACTGACTTGCCAACAAAGGTATGTATTCAATTATTGCAAGCCGAACCCTCCAGTGCCTATCCTCTGCAAGCTCCACAATTGCTGGCAGTAGGGACTGGGACAGTAGGTCAATTCCAATCACCTGCAAGATAATTTCTATTAACCACACTGCATTTGAATCCCAGTCACAGGTCTCCCCTTCCCAAACATACAAAATATAAAAAACCTTAGTGGCTTAGCAAATATTTTTGATAAACAATATCACCAAAAGACCAAAGGAAGGGAACAGAGGAAAAGGGAAAACTATGAAAAAGAAATTGTCATAACTTTCCTTAATAAATCTTAAATGACATGTTAAAACCTATAAAAAACCTGGTTGACTTGATCAAGTTTGCTTATGATATTCAGGCGGACATCTGGAAATTCATCTTTCAGCAGAGAAAGGAATATTGGCAGCAATTGTTCTATGGTTGCATCCTACAACGATCAATGGAGATTAATATGTTAGATGTATTCAAAGAAAGATACTTAAATAAAAAGAGTTTAAACAACAAAAGGTACAAAACATTTTGCACCATGTACAGCATTGATGCAATTTCTATATAATGAAACAGAACAATAGGATACAATACCTTCTGGAATCAATATGAGACCCAATGGTAAGAAATCAGCAATACATAAACTTGTCTAGACAACAAGAAATAGCAAATTTTCCCCCCATGCACTATTGTTGATGTATCGATAATGCAATTCATGGAAAGAATAAAGATCCAATCTCCCACATAATTCTTAACAGAGCTTATTCAGAAGAAACACCAAGCTCTAGGAAATGTTATTCTGCTATCTGGGCCCACAAGTGAAGTGAGAACACAAAAAGGTCCTCGCTCAAGAAAATTGGCAAATATATTAATTCACATTATACTAATTTACGGACTTGCAGCAAGCATAAGGATGGATGACAAAAAATGTCAACAGTATAAACCTTTGTTCAACAAATTAAACAGCTGTACCCACTAAGCATCGCTTAACCTATGCATTTCCACTCCAAAAAATGAATTTCACTGAACGTGGAATATGCAAGCAAAAGCCAAGTCTGAATGGTTACCTTCCCTAAAACAGGTGCCATTCCCATTATAACTGAAGCCAAAGCAGAACGAACATGCTGAGATGAATCTGTTGACAATTCCTACAGTAGCAAAAATCAACTAACTTAGACAGGAGAGTGGAAAATTAAATACTACAACATGAGGAAAGAAAAGACTTAAATGAAGTAGGCAGAACATTCCACAAGCACTTTTACCTTGACACAAGGAAGAATATGCTGAATGGCTAATTCTGGATTTAGGATGCGGCAAAACTTAGTTACTTTTCCAGCAGCAGCTATCCGTACTTCAGCTTCATTATCACGAAGTAGACGAACATATGCAGGAACCAGGTCCGACCTAAACATGTAAACCATATGATGTCATTCAAATTCCAAGCACCATCACTCAAAAGAACAACATTCAAAGTAAATGCAAGGAAGCCAGTTTTGAATGGATAACAAAAACCAGTTGCATGCACATCCAGATAAATAAAAAGAAATGAACAAATTCATCAGCAGAGATCAGGGGAAACAGGGAAAAGGTAAAACAGAGGAAAACAGATACAGGAAGAGGTCAGGAAAGCAACACATATAATGGTTTCTGCCTTTAGCCACAAGATAATAGAGATTACCTTGTAGGCTCAGGACCAACAGCTTCACACAGCTCATACAATTGATTTGCAACCATGTATCGAACACGCCAAGACTTATCCTAGAAAACAAAGTGATACCATTATATATATAAAAGAAAACAAAATCATCATATGCTCAAAATGTAGCATTCAAAGTAGAACAAGACTGTAATAGAATATTCACCCCAAACTCCTCAAATTGGTGGGGCACATAACAATATAAGATAAAGATGGAGCATTCTTAAATATACTAACATTATAAATAGCATTCAAAAAATTACACATTGTCTACCTGTGAGAAATTAACTATGACAGGGAGAATATGTGCCACACAATCTTGGGGTTCCAGCAACTTTCCAAGAGCGGCACAACCCTCAACAGCCAATAGTCGAACAGAATCTTGATCTGTACGGATGAAAAATTGAAGGAAAATAAGCATTCCAAGCCTACAAGTATGAATCCGACAACTATACTGGAAAATCAAGCATGTGTTCATAAAACACATAAGAGAAAACAACCATACACAATTATATAAGTATAGAAATAAGGTCCAAATGGAACCACATAAAGTACAATATTAGCCTTAACTCTGGTTTAAAGATGAAGCAGTAGAAGAAATTTCCCAGATTCATAGATATAATCATTTGAAAACATTGGAGGACAAATAATTTAATACCATCTCTGCCAGTAAGACTGCTCTTACAAGGATATAATTCTTTTGGGTTACTGTCCATGACTCTTGCTCATGACCAATGCACCTTGAATTAATCAGATGAAAAGGATGAAGTTGCAAATTACAAGTTTCTCTCTTTTACTTTCCAACAGACACAGAAAAGTTTCTTTCTAAAAGAGTACAATAAAGCAGCCTGCCACCCATTTCCTTGTCTTCTGCAAGTTATAACCTAAAAACAGTCCCTCTAAAACCATAAGGCAATTAATCTCTCTGTCATCATCTCAGGAGCACTTTTTCAGAACAAATTTGATTAACTCAAATCACTCATATTCATCCTTGTAATATATTTTAAGGAAAATATCCAACAACGATTTTATCATCAAAACAAGTCTGGCCAATATTTGAAGAAAAAAGAGACATTAGGGAATCACATACCATCCTGTGTCAGATCATCAAACATAGACATGATGTCCACCTTCAAATGAGGTGCTTCTACAGTAGCAGCAAATTTTCCAAGATTTGATGCAGCAGACCTCCTAACCATAGGCATGTCATCTTGGCAAAGCTGACTGTATATGGCTCTCAGTTCAGTCTTTAATGCCTCTGGGGCACTTGGGTATGCAATATGAAACAAGCCACATGAGGACACTCGAGCTGTGAACCACTCACCAGCGGCCAATCTCTGGATGTTGAAGACAATCACATGCCAAAGAAACATTCTATATTCAGTGACGTAAAACTTAATAAAAAATTAGGATTACAATTAAGAAGAAAGCACATATCAAGGAAATTACCATGTCCTGGCATAAGGTTTCTAAGTCATAAAAATAATCATATTATTATATATTGTACCGTCATCCTAATGAAAATATGGAAGCAACGAGGGCTGTGTATGTTGAATTGTTGATAGTTTACAATAAGCATAACATTACTTAGAAACATAAAATATCGGTATAGTGCAAGTGCACAATCATACTGTCTGGCTTATGGAGTTTTCAAGGATTACTTTAAGACATCTTTCTCCCACTATAAGTCTTTTCACCACACAGCCGAAGGCAAATTATATACTATAAAATTCTTCAAGATCTATTGTTTGAAATGCATTTTGTCATCTTCTTAAGAAACAGAAAAGAAGATAGAAATGCTTCACTACGCTACCACATTTCAAGAATTAAACTTCCCAAATTCTACCTTATAAAACTATTTAATTCACATATATGTGATAAATTTAAGGAAAAGGAAGACAAAATCCAACCTTAACTAGTGGAATAAAGTACTCAACCAAGTCCTGCTCCTTCATCTGGGCACCAATTCTACACAAGGACTCGACAGCCTTATCCCTCACACAAGTTTCTTCAACAGTGCAAAGAGTCTCCAATGGAGGTAACAAAACATTAGCATAATCCACGCCTCCAACATAAGGAATAAAAACACCCAATTCTTCCGCCATGGCAAGGAGAACTTCATCATCATCATCATTATTCTCACTCAGAAAAGGTATCAATTCTTTCCGTGTCCTTTCTTCCCCAAGGGCACGTGCAATCGTAGAGAGCCTGCGGATGGAGTTCAACCGAAGCTGGATGTCTTCATTCTTCAGCTCATCGATTAACACCGCGATGGGATACAAAGGCTCATCAATCATAGCCATGTTAACTCACAAGATCTTACACCTATAAACATAAACCTAAAACTTATTACTATTTAATTCCATTCAGAATTCAAAATTCTCAAAAAATTACAGCAAAGAAACCCTAACAAGTAATAAACCCAAGCTTTCATTCATTTCCTAAGTAACCAAAACAGGGGCCTCAGACAGGACAGAGATTAACCACGCATTAATTGCCAAAAAAGAAAATTGAGTTCATAAGAATCCTTAATAAATGCTGAAAACAAAAAAACAAGCTTTGCAATACACAAGAACAATTGAAAAAGACATGAAAAAACTTTAAAACTTAAAAATTTTGCTAAAGCTGCTGAAAACGACCGGCGATGAGATCTAAATTTCAGAGAAAGTGAGAGAGGAGAAAGCTAAGAGTACCTTCGAGAGTCAAGTGCGGGTTTGTTCGAAGCTCGATCTGATCTTTAAGCGGAGGAGAGACACACGCAGAGAGAGATCGATCTGTAAAAAAAATATATATGCTTTAGTAGATTTGTTAAAATTTTTGTTTTTCTGTTTTTTATTTTATGTTTTTTGATTGAAGAATGTGTAAAAATTATCTCGACGTCAGAGGGAAAGGGGCCTCTTTTTGACCGTAAGCAGTATTTTTCTATTTTATTATTTTACTATAAGAAACTGGAATTTTCGATTTCCAAATGATTCATTTGCCCAATCATTCCCTCAAAAAATTTACCCAATCATAACCCGGGACTCGATTCCTTTTATTTTGTTCACTTTTCTAATTTTAAGAAGAAATGCCACCAAAAAAAATCACAAATAACAAATTAACTCCCTTATATTATATGGAAACCTTTGCCAATTTTTTTTATTATATATATATATAGATACTTATATATATATAAGTTTATTATGTCATGATTTTTTCTCTTTGATTTTGAGTTTTTTTTTTTAGAAGGATGCAATATTTTTTTCATATATGAGGGAAAGAAACAAAATTACACAAGGAAAATTAAATGGTTCTTGACTAAAGTACTTCTAGGCATCAGCTGCAAGTAGCGATGTGAACTCCCGAGGAAGCAGAAGGATAGATATGGAGACCTAATGGAAGATGGTCGAAATGGGTGACCATCCAATCAGCACATTTGTGTGCCTCACGATAGACATGCTTAATAGAGCACTTCCATGGACGAGCAATGAGATCTAGTATTGGAGAAAGCAACTTGTTATGGGAACCCTTGTTAAGGCTCTTAGAGATAGCACTAAGAGAATCAACTTCCAACAATACATCACGCTGACCATATTTCCAATAAAGTAGGAGACCATGATAGATAGCCCATAGTTCCGCTATCATAATCATTGAGACCCCTACACGAAGAGTAAAACCACCTAGCTAACCACCATTGCTTCCCCGAAGAATTCCACCTGCTGCAGGCTCGCCAGGATTGCCACAAGGGACTACCATCTACATGGATCTTCACACATTGTCCTTGAGGCATTTGCCAGCCAACTAGAGTCTAATGCTTGAGGCGTGAGGAAAGAAAATTGGAAACATCAAAGGCTTCAGCTCGAGTTAAGGTCAATTGAGAACTTTGAGTAGGCCAAAGAAAGGTAGCGTCATGTAACAAACAATTGCGCCAGTACCATATAAACTAAATGGAGAACATGAAGATATAATTCCATGGGTACCGGAGAAAATATCCCTGTAACAAGAATGGGTTAGAATCCAATTATTAACATCAGGAGAGAAAAAATCTCCCTGGTTAAGATCCGGGCAGAGGGCAAGCCAAGTGTGGCGAGCTTTGGCATAATCTCTTAGAGCATGGAGGGAAGTTTCAACACCTTGAGAGCAAATAAAGCATCTAGAATAATTCGAAATATGACGGTGACAAAGAAATGTTGTAGTCGGGATGGAGTCATGAAGGACTCGCCACGCAAACATCTTGATCTTATTCGGTCCAAGGAGAGACCATATTTTATTCCATGGCAAAGCAACAGACATGGTTGGCTGAATTTGGACCTCATAAGTTGACTTCGTTGAAAAATTACCGACACTTTCCAGCTTTCCAAAAAAATGAATCATCTTCTGGATCTTCTGTATTAATCCAGACTGAGGCAATTTTAAACAATAGTGTCGGGTAGAGGTCATATAGCTCAGTGAAATTTTAGGACCCAAACTCGTCACAATAATCAGCCACCGGAGTTCTGCTTCCAACATAGAGAGAGGTCGAGAAACATGAGTGAGTAACAGGCTATCAGACATCCATTCATCCATCTGGAAACGGGTACCCTTACCATTGCTAATGTTGATCCCCAGGCCCTTGGTTAAGACACCCCAACGAATACTTCACCAAGTATAAGAATATGTTGATTTGCTAAAGACTGAAAGAAAATCATGTTGTTCCAGCTACTTTTTCTTGAGTAAATCTGCCCATAAAGCTTTAGAATCAAATAAGATGTGTCATCTTAATTTTGCAAGAAAAGCAAGATTAGCTTTACGTAGGTCACGTAAATTCAAGCCACCTTGCTCTTTAGGAAGACAAACTTTGTCCCAAGTAACACCATAGAGTATACGGTTACCATTATCATTGCCCCAAAGGAATTGCCTCATCAATTTTTCCAATTCAAGTACCACATTGTTAGGCAAGAGAGTAGTTTGCATAATGGTAAAAGTCCAAATTTGCCCCCTTAACTTATACAAGTTGGACATTGTGCCCCTGAACTTTAATCTTGGACAAATTATCCCATAAACTATCAATTTCAACCTTTGTTGCCCCCTCACTTACAGACCGTTAGTCATGTGATCCCACGTGACTAACGGTGCCGTAATGGCGTTGATGTGGTGTGCCACATCGGACAGCTTAATACATTTGCCCCCTGAACTTGTATGGTTTGGACCTTTTGCCCCCAAACTTTAATTTTGGACGTTTTGCCCCTACACTCTTAGCGCCTTTACGGTGCCGTTAGTCACATGGGGTCACATTACTAACGATCTGTTAGTGAGGGGGCAACGGAGGCTGAAATTGATAGTTCAGGGGGCAATTTGTCCAAGATTAAAGTTCATGGGACAAAGCGTCCAATTGATATAAATTCAGGGGGGTCAAATGGGACTTATGCCTTTGCATAATATATAAAGAGAGGGCACTAAGAACCGACTGTATGAAAACTACTTTGTCCGCCATGGAAAGATGTTGATTGCCCTAAGAGAGGAGTCGGGCTTGAGCCTTGTTGATGATGTCACTATAAGTCTGTTTGGTGACTCTCCCATGAATCATAAAAGCACCTAAATACTTGCCAAAATCATCTGTAAGAGCAATGCCACAATGGTTACTCAAAGCAACTGCAGTAAGATGTGGAACATTAGATGAAACTAAAAGTTTAGATTTTGTAAGACTGATTTTCTCCCCAGAAGCTTCACAAAATTTATTTATCACTTCCATCATTAAATCCAGCTGAGAGAATGAAGCTTCACCAAATAACACAAGATCATCGGCAAAGCAGACATGGGAAATAAATGGACCTCTTTGAGTTATATTCAAAGGTTTCCATCGTTGTTGCCGAACCTCTTCTTGTATAAGATGGCCAAGCTTCTCAAGACACAAGATAAAGAGGGTATGGCGAGAGTGGGTCGCCTTGTCGGATGCCTCTTGAATGAGAGAAAATGGAAGATGTTGCCCATTCCAAATGAGTGAAAAAGTATTAGTGGAGACAATATGCATAATGAGGTGTATCCAAGGAGGTTGTAGATGAATTTCGTCAAGTACCTGCTGTAAGAAATTCCATTTGATACGGTCATAAACTTTCTCAAGATCCATTTTGATTGCAATTGCACCATTTTTCCGTTTCATTGTGCGCATAGTATGAATAGCTTCTTGTACCATAATGACATTGTCCGATGTGTGGTGTCCCGGAAGAAAGCTAGATTGAGATTTACTCACTAGTTTATCCAACAAAGGGCGGAGGCGATCAACTAGTATCTCTATTGTTCGAAAAAGAGCAAAAAAGAGAAGAATTGAAAAGAAAAGAAAAAGAAAACTAGAAAAGAGAGAAGGAATGGGGGAAGAAAGAAGAGATGGCTAGCCCAGTTTTTAGGAATGTCATTGGGAGGGCTTTTTCCTTGGGGTAAGTTTGTTTATCTCTCTCACTTTGATTAAAAATGTCTTTATAGCTCTTCTTTTTTTTTTTTGACTAAAGCTCTATTTCTCACTTTATTTTTTCCTTCACCATTCTTCTGTAGGTAATGGCTACTATGGCGAGTTATCTTGTTTTCATGATTGTGGTGGCCTGGTTGGGTGAGGAGGCAGCAGACCCGTGTGCCACTTGTTTTGCGTTGAAGAGGGTGTTAATAGATGGTAATTAATTACCTTTGAAGGTTTTCATTCCATTTTCCAGTTGTTATTACATCTTCCGGTTTAACAAAGGTGTTAACTTTCTGACTTTATTTTTTTTGTTCATCAGACTCTGGAAGGATCTTGGTCTTTAGGTCCTTTCTTAGCCTGATGTTTGGAGCCTTTTGGTGGATTGTTTTTATGAAGTTTTTTGTTTATGTGGCGATGGACATCTACACCATTGAAATGCGCATGCTTCTCAAGTTTCTACTCATGGTGCTGTTGATAGTCTATGAATGGCAGACTACTTACCACCTCTCTGACAGGGTTTTCCAACTGTGGGTCATGTTTTATCACTCTGGTGGTATGCACTTTTTGGATGTTTTATGGCAATTGAGTTCAAAAAGTTAATTTAGTTTACTTCAGTATATCAATCATGACATGTCATAATTATTTTGAAACTTATGTGTAGAGTCTTGCTGATAGCAGCAGTGATTCTGTATCAGGCTGTCTTCATGGTATTTACTTCTTTTTCCCCTCTAAAGTGCTTTTGGTTAAGTAAAACTACATATTTTTTATGCTAGGAAAATGCAAGTTCAAGTTAATTAAGCTGATTTTTACCCAAAAATAAAGGTTAGTTAAGCTGATATTAGATCTTACATATATAATGATAACCCCCTTTAACAAGGTGTGACACGTGGCTTAATTGGGTCAACACTTGTTTGCCCGATCACCAACTCAAAAAAGGGTTATTTGCGCAATGACCTTTGGATTTTCAACTTTATACTTTTAAGTCCTCTTAATATTGCTTATAGGTCCTTTAATTTTATCTATTTTACATTAAGGCTCTCAAACATTTATACTTTATGCAATTTCATCCTCAAACTTTTTATTTTATACAATTTAGTCCTTTAATTTCATTTCTTTAAATTTAACTCTTATAAATTTAACTCATTAATAGTCTATGAAAATGATTTGTAATACTTTTCTATTACTAATTAAATTTGTTAGTGTGAAAACTGTTATGTGTATAAATGATAAAAGGTGTCGCAGCAGCGAAGTACTGTAGGTATTTGCTTGTTGTTTTGAAGGAAGGAAAGCTGATATCTTAGGAATATATTGAGAAATTTATTATTCTTCTTCCTCATTAATGTACTACATATTACAATGGTTTTGGTGATGTACTATCAGTTTTTCAACTGATTAGATTTTCACAGTCCATTGATCAAGCATATGTTCAAGCTGAAACATAGTTATACACTGATATATATTTTAGGCTTTTATGGATGTTCAATGGAGGTTTTTGACTTTTTGTTATCTTCTCTTATTTAAGTTTCAGTGATGTAGCATGATTGTAGTTCATTAAAATAGATGCAAAAAGTAAGAGTCGCTGGAGATAATGTTGAGAAGAAGGATGAAAAGAAGGAAAATAAAGAAAAGTATAATAAGTATGTATTACAACTGTTATTAAAAATTGTTTAGACTTAAAACCAATTTGTCACTCTTAAGAAAACTTACTATATTGCCTAATCTTTTATCACCTTGCAGCATATGACTTTTGAGGAATATGAAAAGGAGAGGTTTGAAGATAGAAAGAGTTTGGAAGCTTTGGAAAAAGCCTAAGCAAAGGAAAGAGGAAAGGCAACGTGTTAGTAAAGGAGTAAGTATTTATTGATGCTCTTTTTATATTTGCTTACAGAAATACAAGGAGAAGCTTAAAAAGAATTATAGCATAAAGCCGAAATATCATAAGGTATTGTGTTAATCACCTACATTTGTTGCTTAAATGTTATACTAAATCAAATGTTTCTAACTTTGTCATGTTAAATTATGGTTTGGCAGGAATTAAACATCAATTCTTAAAACCAATCTAAGGTTGGACTCTTTATAAGCATACACAGAATGGTGACAGACCCTATGACAGGCAATATACAAGGAGGTCCAATGGCAACGCTTATGCAAAGCTAAAGAGAGACATAATTGAAGTAGTTACCTATTTAATTTAATTAGTTTGCATATAAAAGATTTTTTTGTTACATTTGCATATAAAGGATTGAATAATTTGTTAAGTGGTATATTTATATTTTTCTACTTTAAAGAAACAATCGAAAAACTTAGTATTACTTCTTCTTTATAATGTTTTTCCTTACAAAACTTTGCAGTTTGGAAAGGGCAACTTCTAAGATATATAAGACTAAATTGTTGCCCAAAAAAAAAAAGATATATAAGACTAAATTAAAAATTGAAAGCATAGAAGTCAAGATCAAAGCAATTAAAATACAATGGAGGTCAAAGTATTGTTGGTTTAAGTCAAGTTCTGCCATTGACAGTTTTCCCATCCATTCTATCAGATTCATTCATTCTCATTGGGAAAGAAAACATCATCAAATAAGGAGATCCCACTTCTATTGCAGGAATGAAGAAATCTTGCTGCATCTTGGCACCAGAAATCAGTATCCACACCTTTCAAAACTTATCCTGAAATTCTGAGGCCAGCACATCTTAATCCTGATTTAGGCTCTGAGTAATTTCCTCTCTGTCTTTTCTAACCTTAAGCTTATATTGAATATGCCAATCCTAAAATTTCAGACATCTGAACAATCTGGACCAAATGCCAACAGCAACAGGGTCTCTTGCTGCTGCCAGTAGCTCATCAGGTTCCTTAAAGTTCGCTTTCTCACTCAACTCTTCGAATGCGTCAACAACATTTTGCAGCCTTGCAACGAATTCAATCAAAAGTGAAGTAAATGTTGCCAAAGACAATGCACTTGCATTTTCATATGTTTTTGACTCTTCTAACTGTGGTATTGGATCAGCAATAAACGAACCCCGTGCATTCCATGATATTTGTTTATTAAGAAAGTCTTTCGAGGCTGGACTAGGAGCCACAGCGGGGTTGACACCAACAATAGTCTTCGGGACATCCCAACTACTTGATATGTTAACAGATCGGAGGTCAAGCACTGGCTGACTCAGGGACTTATGAGCAAGGACATTGTGTTCTTCGTTATCAAAGTTTATTAAATCTTGAGGCTCAGCTACAGTGTGTGGTCGATTTCCAATTTCCCAACTCTCAGCATTGACAAGAAGGTACGATTTTCGGTCAATTTTGTTTTGCAACTCTTCTGCAGCATCGTGTATTTCATATAGTATGTCAACATGACCTAATTTCTCCATCTTTTTAACTTTGCTCCCAAGCTCACGCAATACTCTTGCACCTTCAGCACCTACCCTCTGAAGTTCTTGACGGAATACTTGTCGCCGTTCAGGTGGAGCCTACACAAACAAATATATTATAGTTAAAAATACATGAATTTAATATCACAAGCTAATATCTTAGAAGAAAAGGTAACAATTACATACAAGCACATTCCAACAAATAATAGCATCAGGAGGGAAAATTATCAAATTAGTAACTTCTAATTGTCAATCATGGTTCGTGTTGCAGAACATTTTCCATGTGGCATATAGTCACTTCCGAGAAGGTTGTTTCTATGATTCAACCTCTAAATTCATAGAACCCTTTTTCTCAAAATATATACTAAAGTTTGATGAGGGGTTATTTAGCCATGGCTTCAACCAAATCTTTGGTATGGTTATCACAGAGTCTAAGCATTTAATTTTTAAAACATTCTGCGCTATGGCAAAAAAGAGATTTAGGTCAGCTGAAACGTAACTAGACAATTTGCATCAAAAGAACACTTTCCTAAGTCAAAGAGTAGTACTCTTCTATCAGAGTCATTAAAAACAAAGCACTGCATGAACCTGGTAGAATATTCTTATCGGAAACTGAAACAGCAAACCTTTTGTTCAAGTCGAACAACTAAGAATGAAATCTGGTGAAAACAAGATAATGCTAATCACAAATAATAATCCGCTAGGAAACGGCCACTTAAAAAGGAAAACCCAATAATTTGGGGATCAAGTAACACACTGCTGTAGAAGGGGGAAAAAAGCCTGACGAATCAAAGGCATTTATAATCATATAGAAGATCATGGTATACATTTGAGATAAAAAGAATATTACCTGTATTTCTGAAAGTATACAGCCATGCAATGCCATGACCATGAACGCACAGTGCCTTAGCGCTCCATTTACTTTGGCATAATTCTTCCATGGATAATTTAGTGATTTGTAAGGACCATGAGGTGGCTCCCAGATGGCAAAGCCCATCTTTGTATTAAAAAAGAATAAAGGAACAAAGGGAATAAAGATGAGAATACTATAATTTCAGGTAAAAGGTGCAAAATGAATAGAAGTGCAATGAAAAATACCAGAGCTTCCTCCTGACTTGTAGATTCTACAGCTGATCTGTAACCGCTATATACTGGGTCATCTGAAGCTTGATAATTTAGAATTTTGGAAGGAACTCTTTCATATTCGACACAGTTAAGGTACCCCTTAACACATCCTGATAAAATGTGGAAGGAGACAAGAATGAGAATGAGCCAGTACTTAGAAAATTGATGAGATAATTAGTTAAAGTTTCATGCATATTAACCTTCTAAAGAAGTTGCCACGTTCATAAAATTTTTGGCCACCAAGTTGTGTAGATCCTCACCAGCCCAGATGGGATAAATGCAAATATTAACAACCAAACTAACACCAGCACCAAGTGCTATTAGTAAAAATCGTGTCACAGCTGTATGGATGAACTCCCCTGTCCGATACCCAGATACTGTTATGAAACAATACGTCAACAGGAATACTCGAAAACCATACTCATAAGGCTTCAATGTTGGATACAGTTTTGCATAAGTGGCAAAGAATCCTGGCAATATGGTGCAACAAGAGCAAACTTAGAAGCAACTCTTAGAGATACTTAAAACTAATACAATATATGACAACAATAACAAACCTATGACAAAGATGCTAATAATTATAACAATTTCTTCCCATTCTCCAGCCAACTGGGACAATTCTGCCATAGCCAGAGCAAGCCCTCCAGCCGATAATGTCCCAAGCCCACGGTTAAATCCTTTGCTAAGAGTTGCTCCTGCAGAAAAATATGACCACTAATGCTGTAAAGAAAACAATACACATGCTCTTTGATGCTATTGAGAATAAATGTAAACAGGAAAAGGAAAAATATTTTTTAACAAAAAAACAAGCTAAAATCTAAAGGTAAACATCAAATGTAGATTGACAGCTCCAACAGTATTTTAAAATTAATAATTGTGTAGAAGAAGACCATCGATTCAGTTCAGGCCTTTAAAAAAGACAGCATTCATGAATTTATTAGAATAGAATCAAAGGGTAATAGGTTTTCAAGTACTTAGACACACTAATCCTCAAATGGATTACCCACATGTACATACAAGGATTCACAAGATGAGCTCAGCCAGAAAAAGGAAGAAGAAAACAAAATGAAAGCAAAATGAATTCTCAGAAGATCCAAATTTCTTCTCAGAGGTACTTTTGTTTGAAGGCTCTATTGTTGGTTCCTTCTTTTCTTTTATAGACACAAAAAAGTAGATTTGGATGCAAAAGTATACAATTGTACTAGTACTAATATTTTTCAAGAATTAAAAAGCTAAAATGGTCACTTTTTAAGAATAAAATCTACATAATTTTACTTTAACATATAAAATATTCATATCAGAAGTCAGAACTCTAAACAAGCCCCAGAGCAAAAGAAAATTCTCAAAGAAAAAAAATGGCAGTAAAAAAAATTCAACAAGTTGGATATAAATATGATTGCAATCAGATAATTCAATGAATAAATTATGAATCATGACCCACATAAGGAATCTGTATAAAATAAAAAATAATTTTAAAAAGAAAAATGGAGAGACAAAATTGATTTACCTATGCTGAATTCAAAGACAACAACAACAGTGAGAATAGCCCAAACAGAGTGTTGACTAAGCTCCTGGATGGGTTGTTTTAAGAAAATAAGCAAGGAAATAAGCACCAAGGCAAGAGCCATCTTGGCAGAAAAACAATCTTTCTGGGATCCGAAATCCCCATCTGCCATGCCTTGCATGCAACATCTTGAACATCTTTTAAGAACCCAGTTACTTTGTCGCTTATACATCTGTAAGAACAACATCTAAAAAATCCTTGTCTTTGCTCTTGAAAAAATTCTTCTTCTTCGTAAGTGAATCCCAACACTGACTGCCCTTTTACTCTCTCCCTTTTCTCTAGCAGAGAGTACCTAAAAGAACCCAATTTGGCAAGCTTGGCAGCCATTGAAGAACCTGAAAAATCTCCCTTCTTTTTTTTACATATATACACGAAGTTGGTAAATAAATTCTAGTTCTACCTGAATTCGGAAAATGTTATCCTAATTCTAACCGTCATGGGTCATAGAAGGAAGGAAGGGAAGGGGATTAAACAAAAAGAAAAAAAAAAAACATGGGATGTGAATCTGATTCATGTGAGGAAAAGAATTTTTGTCGTTTGCGTGCTGAACTATGAGAATTGAGAGCAGAGGCAGGGAAGTATAAAACGCCGTCGTTGATAAGCACGCACGTTCTAAACTAAAAGTACGAAAGAGTGGGGACCCGAAACCGCGCAGCCCGAACCGTTCAACCGTCCAAGTTCCAACGTGGGCAACCACAAACACCAAAGTGGATTTTTTGGAAGGATTGAAATAATTGAAAGTTGAAACTCCTCTTGTTGTCTGTCTTTGACTTTGGGCTTTTGAGTTTAGCAGTTTTTTTTTTGTTGGTACTTGAGTTTAGCAGTAATATTTATTACAATTTTTAATTTTTAATATTATAATTACAATTATTAACAATAATATCCGAATTTAGTACTATAGTTTTTTTTTTGGATAATTTTGGACTTCGGAACATTGAGAAGAGAAATGAGTTATGCACTCAGAAATTTTATTGAAAAAAATTAAAAACCAAAAAGAAAAAAAGTTGTACTTGTTTGAGCAAGAAAATTGAGGTGAATATCTTTTTCAAACCAGAAACCCTTGATGTATGTTGATGTAAAGGCTGACCTATCTATCCAATAAATTTGGTAGTCAATTTTCGGCTAAAATCCCAATTTGGTACCAAATCTTTTAGGAAAATACCAACTTACTACCAAACCTCTAACTTCGGATTATTAGGTACCAAACCTTTGAAAAAACGTTCAATTAAGTACTTTTTGACTTTGACAGCAGCGATTGAAAGACACGCACGTTAAGTACACTTTCCATTAGCCACCTGTATTTTAGGTAAAAGTTATCGGTGAAATTTCATGTTAGGTCCCTATATAATTACTAATTATGCGAATAAGTCCCTATAGTCAAATTTTATAAATTTATATATTTTTGACAAATAATTTAGCCCACAAAATTTTGTTAAATAACTATTTAGTGGATAATTAATACATAGATTAATTTCAAATTATGGCAAAAAATCAATACATACTATTTTTGACCGAAAATCATGAAAATTAGGGTATATTTACATAGTAATTAAATTTGAAAAATTGCCATAATTAATAATTAAATATGTTATACTAATTATGGTAATTATATTATATAATTATTATTATTATTATTGCTATATAAATTAAACATTAATACATACTTAATAAGATTAATTATTATTTATTACTAGAAAAAACACAATCTTTCCAAAATTTTGTCTCCAACAAAAATCAAAAGTCCATCGTTTTCAAGAACACATCAAGATTAATCAAGAACAATGATAAACATTCAAACCCAAAAAACTATCATAATCGTAGCCCATGGCAGGGTCTACAAGCTATTCAACCCAAGAGTTTTTTTCCGGCAACTCATCTTTCTTCCATTTGACCCATGCTTCAAAACTTTGATGCCATGAATATTGAAGAAGATGAAGAACTTCTAGCGGTTCTCAGAAAGTTTTTCCTCATCATATTCACTCAATTCCATTCATGCCAAAACTACATGAATTCTGTTGCTGCTGCCAAATAATGACGCAGTCTTCTCGTTGAAAGGACTCTGATTACAATCCTCTTCAAGATTTTCAGAGCCTTCATCTTCAAGCTTGAACATGAAAACGACTTGCCCTTTGTTTAATTCTTGATCAAATAACCAATTATAAACATCCCAGAATACTTGAATGAGACCCATCGAATTCAATCCTCTCATTCCCTCTAAATTTCCATTTAAGTCGCTTTATTTGCAATACCCTTTGGTTATCAATATTGAAACAAACAGAGGTTTGCATCCTCGTTTACTTACAATCGATAGAAATTTCCCTGCTTTTGCCTCCAATTCTGGCTTTCGTGTTGAAAACTTTGCTCCCAAATACGTGTTCCTTTCTCCAAACCAGAGCTTGGCATAAGCTTCTTTGGTAAAATCGCCGACGAGAAGCGTCTCACCATCAACCACGAAGGCAAAATAGAACCCATAGTCTGGTTTGGTAGATGGTGTTTCAAACGGATTTTGACGGTTTCAAGTTTTGGGTTTTCTAGATCTATGGTAATCCGAGGTGTTTTCGGTAGTTTCGAAACTAGATCTAGATCCAGGAGTCCGGCGATGGTGGTATACGGTGGAGGAGCCGACGGCTAGGACAGTAAGGAAGAAGAAGAATAAGAAATGGGGTTTATGGGTTTAGGACTTAGGTTTGGTCGTTTGGAAGGAAGATTGAAGAAGAAGAAAAAGTCCCATTTTTCTATTTTTTTATGAGTTAATAATTTTTTATTTATAAATTAAAAAAGTTAATAGTTTTTAGCTAAATTCCACGTGGCAATTTAATGCCACGTGATGCCACGTGACTATCTTTATTCATTTAAAATTCATCTAACGCGTTATTAATTGCGGTGTACTTCACTATTTGACGGAATTTGAGAAAATTACTTAATTGGACGTTTTTTCAAACGTTTAGTACCTAATAATCCGAAATTAAAGATTTGATACTAAGTTGATATTTTCCTAAAACGTTTGTTACCAAATTGGGATTTTAGCCGTCATTTTTCCCTTAATCAAGTGCAATTTAATCAAGTCCCTGAAAAATACAATTTATTCAACTCTTTTACTACTAGTTTCTTATATCAATAATATATAGGCTCGGTACAAAATATATATATATATATATATATATATATATATCAATATATAGGCACCAAACATTCCCATCACAAATATAATTTCCTTAGTGAAATGAGATTAAAAGAGTATTTACACAGTTGATTTGTTTTTTAATTCTAATGATAGAATTTTCAAATTAAATGAAATTAAATTGAGAGTTTATATTTGATGCACTGACAATGTATAACTTCCATACAGTGTCAGGCAACCTACAAGTGCCACCTCATTGAAAAGTGAAATTTAAATTTGTTTAGGTACTCAAAATTAAAATTTATCAATAATAAAAAGCTCATACAAAATAAAGCCTCCTCATGCAGCCACGTTGGATTTGCTGCAATTTGGATGATAAATTAGGTTGAGTCTCGTTTGATTAGAGCTTAACAGAACTAACTCCCTCCTCTTGTTAGGTGCCTCCCAAGTCCCAGTTGAATCAATCCTGTAGATTAGGTGGGAAATAAAAAAATATAATTTTGTTGTAAAATGATAACAAAATAAAGTATGGGAGTAGAGAATTGAAGTATAGAAAAGACAAGAGAATTGAGAAAACAAGAGAATATGGAGAATAGGAGAGATTGTTCTTATTCATGTTATCCCATAACAAGGTAAATGGCCTATTTATAGGCACATAGATACATCATAATAAATACAAGGGGATGAACCTAAGCATATAGGTAAATGTGTATGAATCTACCAAGTCAACAATCTTATCTATCCATTATTACATTCATGGACATCCACATAATATACATTAGGTACATGTATATTCATAACACTCCCCCTTGGATGTCCATTGTTGAGAATATGCCTCGTTAAAACCTTACTAGGAAAAACCTGTGGGACAAAAACCTAGTGAAGGAAAAAGAGTACATATGAACTCCTAATACGCATTTAAATGCTGCCTCATTAAAAACCTTACCAGGAAAACCCAGTGGGAAAAAACCTAGTCAAGGGAAAAAGAGTACAGCGCGTATTTAACTCCCCCTCATGATAACACCATTCAAGATCTTTGAGTCTACAGACTCCAATGTGATGGACAAGTTTCTCAAAAATTGTAGTAGGAAGAGCTTTAGTGAATAAATCTGCAAGATGATCACATGAGCGGACTTGATGAACCTCAATATCATCATTCTTTTGAAGATCATGTGTGAAGAAGAATTTTGGTGATATATGTTTTATCCTATCTCCTTTAATGTACCCATCTTTCAATTGAGCAATACAAGCAGTGTTATCTTCATATATGATCGTCGGGATCATTTTTCCAGAAGACAAGCCACATGTCTTACGAATGTGTTTTACGTAGACCTCAACCAAACACATTCCCGGCTTGCCTCATGTATTGCTAAAATTTTTGCATGATTAGATGATGTGGCTGTTATAGTTTGTTTCATTGAACACCATGAAATGGCTGTACCACCACATGTAAACAAATAGCAAGTTTGAGAACGGCCATTATGAGGATCAGACAGATATCCAGCATCTGCATAACCAATTAATTCTTTCTCGGGTATATTCGAATAAAACAAGCCCATATCCATTGTACCTTTAAGGTACCGAAGTAAATGTTTAACTCCATTTCAATGCCTTCGTGTAGGAGAAGAACTATATCTTGCTAATAAATTAACAGCAAATGCTATGTCAGGTCGAGTATGACAAGCAAGATACATGAGTGCTCCCATGGCACTAAGATATGGTACTTCAGGACCAAGTAGTTCTTCCTCACTTTCTTTAGGTCTAAAAGGATCTTTCTTTACATCTAAAGATCTCACAACCATTGGAGAACTTAATGGATGCGATATATCCATATAGAATCGTTTGAGTGCTTTTGTCAGATAAGTACCTTGGTGCACAAAAATTCCATTCTTTAAATGCTCAATTTGCAACCCAAGGCAAAATTTTGTTCTCCTAAGATTCTTCATTTCAAATTCTTTCTTTAGGCACTGGACAACTTTTGGAAGCTCTTCAGGAGTTCCAATGATATTTATGTCATCAACATAAACAACAATTATAACATACTCATTTCCAGATCTTTTCATAAAGATACACGAACAAATAGAGTCATGCTTGGATCCAACCTTTAAAAATTTCACTAAGGCGATTATACCACATATGCCCAGATTGCTTTAATCCATACAAGGATTTATTCAACTTGATTTAGTATTTTTCTTGAGAAACTGACTTATTTGCTTCAGGCAAATTAAACCCTTTAAGGAGTTTCATATAAATTTCAGTATCAAGTGAGCCATATAAATAGGCTATAACAACATCCATTAGACGCATATCAAGTCCTTCAGGGACTGCCAGACTAATTAAATAATGAAAAATTGTTGCATCCACCACATGTGAGTATATTTTCTCATAATCAATGACAGGTCGTTGTGAGAATCCTTGGGCAACAAGTTGTGCCATATATCTCACTACTTGTCCCTTTTCATTTTGTTTTCTAACGAAAACCCATTTGTATCCCACCGGCTGTACATCTTCAGGTGTACGGACTACAGATCCAAAAAACTTTTCGTTTTCCAAGAGAATTTAATTCTCCCTTAATTGCGTCTTTCTATTTTGGCCAATTATATCTTTGTTTGCATGCATGCTTTCATAAACTTTGGTTCTTGATCCTCATTGTTTTCTATTATCGCACGCTATATCATATGAAAAAGTATCGTCAACGTTGACTTCATTTCGGTTCCATCCAATTTCATTCAAGACATAATTGATTGAGATCTCTTTATTTTCACAATTATCAGGTACCTGATGTTCTTCTGGAACTAAATTATTAATTATGTCTATGTACTCTTCTAGAGTAATCTCTCCACTCTTCAGGAGTGGACTCTTATAGAGTAATCTTATCCTCAATTTGACCATCTTGATTTTTAGCTCCTTTTTCATTTCTGAGGATTTTTATCTTTGGAACCGACAGGTTTATCGCACTTCAGGTGTGGTTTAGACTCATTTGCTATACAAACTTATCCGACTGGGATATCAAGTTTGATCGGAGCATTAGCAGTTGGTATATGCGACTTAGTCACTTACTTTGGGTCAGTAAAGGCGTCTGGCAAGTCTTGTAAATGAATTATCTTTCGAACTTCAGGTTCATATTCTTTTGTACGAGGATCAAGATAAGGATAATTAAACTAAATTTCTTTTCCAACTGCTTAGTTTCTCCCCCTGATGTTGGGAAAACAAAGTCATCAAAATGACAATTGGCAAATCAAGTCGTAAATTCCAAACCCAACATAAATTCTCAACCTCATTTGAGGTCCTATCTTTGTGCATATTGTGGTGGAGCAAATGGTGCATATATCGCACAACCAAAAATTCTAAGATGGGAAATATTAGGTTCCTGACCAACAACCATTTCAAAGGGGAGGATGTATTATAACTTGTTGGCATAATGCGAATCAGTGCTACTGCATGCAAAATAGCATGGTCCCAACAAGAAATTGGAAGCTTTGTTCTCATGAGTATTAGTCTTGCAATTAATTGCAAACTTTCGATAAATGATTCTGCCAGACAATTTTGTGTATGAACATGAACTACAGAATGTTCAACATTCATGCCAATAGACATAAAATAATCACCAGCACTATCAAGACGAGTTTTCTTATAATCAGAAAAATTTGCTCATAATCGAATCAATTGAGCAAGCAATCTCGCAAACTCTAGGTTACGAGTTGATAATAAACATACATGTGACCATCTTGTTGATGCATCAATTAAAACCATATAATATTTGAATGGTCCACATGTGGATGTATTGGTCCACAAATATCGCCTTGAATTCTTTCTAAAAATGTAAGGGATTCAGTCCCTATTTTGCATGGTGATGGTCTAATAATTTCCTTTGAGAACAAGCAACACATGAGAAATCATTGAATCGAAGAATCTTCTGGTTCTTCATTTCATGTCCACATGAATTATCAATTATTTTTCGCATCATAATTGAACCGGGATGGTCAAACCGGTCATGCCAAACAATAAACATAATGCAATCAATAAACTTCTGGTTTACAAAAGCATAAGTGTATTATCGGGATGGCCTAACTGGTCATGCCAAACAATAAACATAATGCAATCAATAAACTTCTGTTTACAAAAACATATGTTTCAATCTTACTAATGAATAAGTAATATAATCCGGAGGATAATGCGGGTAATTTCTCCAATATATATTTCTTACCCGAAATCATGTTTGTGATGCAAAGATATTTTTTATTTCCTTCATTTGCAGTTTCAATATGGTATCCATTTCAGCAGATATCCTTAAAATTTAACAAATTCCTTTGAGACTTGGTAGAATATGGTGCATCATTAATTTTGAATTTTGTTCCTCCAGATAAAACAATACTAGCTTTTCCAGAGCCTTAATACTAGCTCTTCTGGAGCTTTCAATCAAATTTGCACAATACTAGCTCTTCCGGAGCTTTCAATCAAATTTAAATACTGGCTCTTCTGGAGCCTTCAATCAAATTTGCACTATCCGATATAGTAATAACATTTGATTTTCTCATTATCAAATGAAAGAAAATTCTTTTTTGCTTAAGGATGGTATACGTTGTTGCACTATCCACAAGACATATATTATTGATGTTGTTGCCAACTAAATTTATCTATTTATGCAATATGATCAAGTATATGACAAGGAAAAAACAAATCAACTCAAGAAAATCATGCAATGATTTGAACACATAAAGCGAAATATATATATATATCCAATATAAAGATTTAGAAACATATCCAACATCAAGTTTTCATAACATCAAAAGAAAATAAAACATAAGGAATTCATTTTTTCATCATGCTCATTATTGATAATTCTTTCACCAATTAAATGATCTATTTTGCCATCAAAAAACGGCAAGGAAACTAGAAACATCCAAATGAGTAATATCAATATGGCCAATTTCAGAATCGCTATATTTTTATAAGCAAAATTTATCTCAATTTTCTTTTCATCAATATTCTTAAGCAAATCATGATAAAGGTCAACAGGATGTTTTTGAACCAATGACCTTGCATATATTTTCAATATGCTTGAAATTTTGTCCACCTTTTTCTTTCTCGTTTTTCCCTTTTTCCATTCATTTCCCTTTCACTTCGGGTGAAAGATGCGTTATCAGAATAATCTCCATGATATTCATTACTACAATCACGATCATGACCATATTCATAATTTGAGTGATTGTATGTTGCTACATTCACTTCAGGGAATGGAGCAACGCCAATTGGACAAAATTCATGATTTTTCACTATAGTATTGGTCTTGTATTCATTGGATGTTTTCATCTCTTTCTCTTAAATGTGCCTTCAGGACCATTTAAGGATTTCAACATTTAAAATCCAAGATAAATAATTCATGATTTAAGAGCACATGGTTTTGTTTAGCCACAATAAGAAATCAATTCAGAAAATCATTTTCACAATATTGTGTAATTATCAAGTTAGATTTCATGTAAATTGAAATTAAGAAATATTTACACCAAATTTATTTTTATAATTTAAATCCAAGATAAGTATGTTATTAAAATAACATCAAGATCCACAAAATCAATATAATCATTTCTCACAATTTCAAGAGTCACAAATCAATATCAAGAGTCCAAGATAAGTTTCATGCGTAATGATGCTATCGTGGAAATATAACTAGAATTAGATTTCATATTAAGAAACTCATCAAACATGTTGTAAACACAAATTTCGTGACTAAAAATAAGAGCAAGAAATTTGGAACAAATAAATAATTTTATTGATGAAGTGGAGTACAATCTCTGAATGAATTACAATGAATTCTTTATCCTCTGATTCTTCTTCAATGAATTTGATTCAAGGGTCTTGATAGACTTGATCTTTGAATAAACAGGAATAATCTTCTCTAAATGTTTTGGTGAAGATCGAGAGAAATTTATTTGTTTCAAGGGTCATCGATTTGGTAGACTTGATCTTGAACTAATAGAATTAATCTTCTCCGAATTTGTTGGTGAAGATCAAAACAATGATTTCTTGAATTTTGGTGAAGATCAAACCAAGAAATATCTGAAATACTTCAGATCTTGATTCTTCAGAGCTTTTCTGCCTTTGTAGAACTTTCTGCTTTCTGAATTGTGTGTTGAAAATGACTTGGGAGCTTGGTATTTATAGTGGGGGATGGAGAGTTTCAAGATAACTTAATTTTCTTTGTTATTTATCTCTAAATAATTAATTTTAGTTAGAGATAAATAAGATGACAGAACAGTGAATTCTGATTGGTTAATGCTTGAAACCATGAGATTTGATTGGCCAGATGATGCAATTTATTTACCAATTATCTCAATTTAATTAGAGATAAAAGGTGATGACTCACAACTTAATTTTGATTGGTCAAACCATTAAACATTGAAATTTAATTGGTTAGACCATGTGTCATATTTATCTACCATTTTTCCTTAAAAAATATCCAATAAATTTAAGGATAAATTCTCAAAATAAATTTGTAGAAATTTTCTGATTGGCCAAAATTTCTTGTTCTACAAATACCCCCTCAAGACTTGTTTACGTACACGATTTGAAGTGTAGCAAGTAGGCAAGTCTTGAATCTTGATATGCTTTCGGTGCTAAATTTGCTTACACCTTTGCATGTTGTACTTTGAGATGATCCTTGGTGATTTTGTTTGCATGGATTGAGAAAATATTTGCAAAACACTTTCTCCAAATGTTTTTGCCAATTTTGAGACTTTGAAAGAATTGAACCAAAACTAGGTTCAAAGGACTTTTTTTTTTTTTTTGTGTCTGAACTTGACAATTTGAATCAAGCTGCCTACGTACCCTCAAATGTGAAGGATCAAGTCATTTACGTAGTTCATTTTTTTTTGTGCTCTAAGTTTTGCCTAAGCCGTTCTTTGCAGGATTTTCAACTTAGCGAGCCTTTTTTTTTTTTGCTCTAACTTTTGCTTAAGCTGTCATTTGCAGGATTTTCAACTTAGCGAGGCTTTTTTTTTTGGTTGACTGAACTTGGCAAGGGGCACCAAGCTGCCTACGTACCTCCAAGAAATGAAGGATCAAGTCATTTTCGTAGTTCTTTGGGGGTTTTTTTTTCTTTTTGGTGTGCAGTTTAGGCTCGTGCTTAGGAGCGAGCATTGCCCCCGTTGGCTTGCTTGACATCATCATTTGAAGTTGACTTGGCATGCATTTTCACAGGATCAAAAGATCCAAATTTCATACTTGGAATTGGGATTGCCATGACAAAATTTGATGTTGCGGCTTCATCGTCAAACTCAATCATTCCTTCTTTGTGAAGCTTCATGATTTTGTCTTTGAGAATGAAACACATTTCCACTGGATGATTGATTAAACGATGAAACTTGCAATAGTTTGGATCATTCACCTTATCAGCTTCTTCAGGCCGTTTCATTTCAGGCAATTGAATGAGATCAAATTTCAAAAGTTCTTCCAACATCTTTGGGACATCAGAATCAAGGAATGGATATTCCCTTTCTCGCTTTTCCTTCAAAGAAATTTTGATTTTCTCTTGAAAGGATTTGGATTTCACCTTTTTGGAGTCACTAGCTGTCTTCAAAGGCTTTGTGCTTACTGCCATAGACGGCTTGCTTTCAACTTCTTTGGTCACAAATTTGCCCCCTTTGTGTTCTGTTGGTTCTCAAACAGGCGGCTCTTGATTCCCACCAACTGCAATGCTAAGCTCCATATCATGTGCTCGAGTTGCCAATTCTTCAAAAGTTTTTGGCTTAATGCCTTGAAGAATATAGCGCAGGGTCCAGTTCATACCTTGGATGCACATATCCAGTGCAGAAGTTTCAGATAATTTTTCTTTGCAATTGAGGCTGAGATTTCTCCACCTATTTATGTAGTCAATTACAGCTTCATCTTTGCATTGGCGTGTACTTGTGAGTTCAATCAAATTGACAATGCGCCGAGTGCTATAGAATCGATTTAGGAATTCATGCTCAAGTTGCTCCCAATTGTCAATTGACCCAGGTTCAAGATCTGTGTACCAATCAAAAGCATCGCCATTCAAAGAGCGAACAAATTGCTTGACCATAAGGTCTCCATAAGTGCCAGCATTGTTGCATGTTTCCACAAAGTGGGCGACATGCTGTCTTGGGTTTCGTTTGCCATCAAACTGTTGAAACTTTGGCGGTTGATAGTTGTCAGGCATCTTCATGCAATCAATCCTTTGGGAATAAGGCTTTGCATAAGTGTAGGAAAGAGGAGCAATGTTTTCAGCTTTGATACGGGGATAAAGCTCAAAGTAAGAGATTTCAAGAGTTGCTATGGAAACAGAATTTTTGTTCAAGTGTTCAAATGAAGCTAAATGCTTAAAAATACACAATGAGTGTAGGAAATGAAGTATTTGGATTGTTTATGGGATGGATTCAACAAGAAAATAAAAGGTTTAAGCACACAGATTCAAGATCACAAGGATACAGAAAATCACCACCAAGTGTTTGAATCGGTCGAAGCTCACCACCAAGTGAATTCAAATTGATACAGAAAATCACCACAACTTGAAATCAACAAGGATTCAGAAACTTCTATTGATCCCAAATCAATAAGAGATACAGATTACACCACTCTTAATGAAATAGGAATTTCTTGACAACCTAAACAAGGTTACAAGCTTGAACAAAGTTCAATAAATTCAAAATACAAGTCTTGATTTGCTCATCACGTTCTAAGGCTTATATAGGCCTTATTTGGAGCTAAACATACTTAACTAGAGCTAATTAAACTAGATTAGCAAACTAAAATTATAAGCTAATCAAAACAGCCCCCAAATTAGCTAGAAATGCTAATTAGCTTATGAAAACAAATGTGAAACTAGTTTGGATTGTGGGCAGCCGTATTGCTCCTTTCCATGCTTCAAAATGATGATGCCTTTATTCTTCACATGTCATCATATTAAGAACAAACCAAAAATAAGTACTTCACCTAAGGGTTTTCCAAGCCCCTTTTGTTGACCAACACATGTCAAGTGTAGAAAGGTGGTCATTAACACATGGCATGATATGAGAGGTGCTTGCTTCCACATAAGCTTCATGTTGGTGAGGTGCTTGCTTGGCTCCAACGTGGCTAACTTGGTCCCACTCAAGATGACATGTCATACAAGCAAGCTGCTCACATGGCAAGGTGCTTGCTTTACTAATTCCACCATCTATACTTAAATCATCTTCCAAGCACACATGACACACTCCCGTGTCATTCTCTTCCGGTTGAAAAAGAAAGATGGGCATCTCTTCATGATAGGGCAACGCATGGGCAAACTTTTGTAGCATGGGAAACTCTAATGGATGGATGTCCACGAGACATGAGACACTCACATGGGACACTCCCGTGTCATTCTCCCCCGGTTGAAAAAAATGTGAAGTATCTCCATGTACATCAGGAACAAGATCTCCTTTTGGCACCAACAAGCTCTTCATCTTTGGTGTAGAATTTGGCTTTAAGGGAGCACAAAGATGATTAGCATAAAAAGGAAATCCATCAATGATAGAAAGTTATTTACTTAAATTATTTGGATATGTCTTCAAATCTTCCTCCAAGTTGGCTTGAGAGATTTTGAGGGTTTGCACAACAATGGATTGTAGAGAATCCTCACGAATCATGCTTTCCTCTTCAAGCTCCTCCTCGGCCTTATTGCAACTTTCATCTTTAGGATCATCATGTTTATCTTCCCTTTTGCATCTTCTCGGTCACTACTTCACCATCATCATTTTCTTCAACTAATTTAGTTTCCACCTTGTCAACAACCTCCTTGAATTTTTTTCTTCTTCTTTGCTCTCTTTTAAGCTCCTTTTCCTCCAACAATTGCAATTTGTTTTGGAGATCCATAACCATAGCTTTAAGTTCTTCCATGGCAGATTTATTAGCAACTCTTCCCCCTCCACATTGTTGAGACATGATGAACTTAACACACACAACCTAGGCTCTGATACCAATTTGATACGGGGATAAAGCTCAAAGTAAGAGATTTCAAGAGTTGCTATGAAAACAGAATTTTTGTTCAAGTGTTCAAATGAAGCTAAACACTTAAAAATACACAAGGAGTGTAGGAAATGAAGTATTTGGATTGTTTATGGGATGGATTCAACAAGAAAATAAAAGGTTTAAGCACACGAATTCAAGATCACAAGGATACATAAAATCACCACCAAGTGTTTGAATCGGTCGAAGCTCACCACCAAGTGAATTCAAATTGATACAGAAAATCACCACAACTTGAAATCAACAAGGATTCAGAAACTTCTATTGATCCCAAACCAATAAGAGATACAGATTACACCACTCTTAATGACATAGGAATTTCTTGACAACCTAAACAAGGTTACAAGCTTGAACAAAGTTCAATAAATTCAAAATACAAGTCTTGATTTGCTCATCACGTTCTAAGGCTTATATAGGCCTTATTTGGAGCTAAACATACTTAACTAGAGCTAATTAAACTAGTTTAGCAAACTAAAATTATAAGCTAATCAAAACAGCCCCCAAATTAGCGAGAAATGCTAATTAGCTTATGAAAACAAATGTGAAACTAGTTTGGATTGTGGGCAGCCGTATTGCTCCTTTCCATGCTTCAAAATGATGATGCCTTTATTCTTCACATGTCACCATATTAAGAACCAACCAAAAACAAGTACTTCACCTAAGGGTTTTCCAAGCCCCTTTTGTTGACCAACACATATCAAGTGTAGAAAGGTAGTCATCAACACATGGCATGATATGAGAGGTGCTTGCTTCCACATAAGCTTCATGTTGGTGAGGTGCTTGCTTGGCTCCAACGTGGCTAACTTGGTCCCACTCAAGATGACATGTCATACAAGCAAGCTGCTCACATGGCAAGGTGCTTGCTTTACTAATTCCACCATCTTTACTTAACTCATCTTCCAAGCACACATGAGACACTCCCGTGTCATTCTCCTCCGGTTGAAAAAGAAAGATGGGTATCTCTTCATGATAGGGCAACGCATGGGCAAACTTTTGTAGCATGGGAAACTCCAATGGATGGATGTCCACGAGACATGAGACACTCACATGGGACACTCCCGTGTCAAGCTTGATCTTTGATTGCCTCTTTGATGAGCTCCTTGATTTGATCAGAAGAAATACTTTGAAGATCTTCTGTAGCAACTTTGGTGGAATTTTCACCAAATTCTTGAATATTTTTATTTCCATCATTTTGTTGGAGAGTTTGAGGCTTGTTTTTGCCTTTATTTTCAGCGACTTTCATCATTAGAAAGGAAATTTGTTCATCCTTTTCTTTGATGTTGTTGGCTAGTGATTCCACAGCTTTAACGAGGGATGCAACTTGTTCCTCCAACGAAGCCATTGAAATTTTCGATGATTTGAATTTCTGGAGAGGGGATGAGAGGCAAAGATGGTCCCACTGGGTGTGCCAAAATTTGTAAACACAAATTTCGCGTCTAAAAATAAGAGCAAGAAAGTTGGAACAAATAAATAATTTTATTGATGAAGTGGAGTACAATCGCTGAATGAATTACAATGAATTCTTTATCCTCTGATTCTTCTTCAATGAATTTGATTCAAGGGTCTTGATAGACTTGATCTTTGAATAAACAGGAATAATCTTCTCTAAATGTGTTGGTGAAGATCGAGAGAAATTTATTTGCTTCAAGGGTCTTCGATTTGGTAGACTTGATTTTGAACAAACAGAATTAATCTTCTCCGAATTTGTTGGTGAAGATCAAAACAATGATTTCTTGAATTTTGGTGAAAGATCAAACCAATAAATATCTGAAATACTTCAGATCTTGATTCTTCAGAGCTTTCCTATTGAGCTTTTTGCTTTCTGAATTGTGTGTTGAAAATGACTTGGGAGCTTGGTATTTATAGTGGGGGATGGAGAGTTTCAAGATAACTTAATTTTTCTTTGTTATTTATCTCTAAATAATTAATTTTAGTTAGAGATAAATAAGATGACACAACAGTGAATTCTGATTGGTTAATGCTTGAAACCTTGAGATTTGATTGGCCAGATGATGCAATTTATTTACCAATTATCTCAATTTAATTAGAGATAAAAGGTGATGACTCACAACTTAATTTTGATTGGTCAAACCATTAAACATTGAAATTTAATTGGTTAGACCATGTGTCATATTTATCTACAAATTTTCCTTAGAAAATATCCAATAAATTTAAGGATAAATTCTCAAAATAAATTTGTAGAAAATTTCTGATTGGCCGAAATTTCTTGTTCTACACATGTAACACATGAAACAAAGAAATCATATATAGATTTATGCATGACATGAACATATATATAATTTAATGTGGATAGTATGACAACTTTGGGTGTCAAACTTTGGCAACAATTAAACAAATATTTTCATCCTTAATATGACAACTTCGGGTGTCAAAATGATACTATGACAACTTCGGGTGTCAAAGCGATACTATATTTTTGATGTGACAATTTCAGGTGCCATTAATATGCTTGATGTGACAACTTCAAGTGCCACTGATATGCTTGATGTGACAAATTCAGGTGCCACTGATATGCTTGATGTGACAACTTCAGGTGCCACTAATATTCAAGAATAGTAAATTTCTTATCCATAAATTTTAATGATAAAAGAAAGGTAGAAGGTGGAGATTATGCATGATAAAGAAAGGTAGAAGAAGAGATCATGCATGTTAAATAAACTTTGTAAAATAAAATATATCTAACCTTGACTTGAATGGTTGATTTCAATCTCGATCTTTTTGAACTTCTTGATCGTCACTTAAACTTGTATGATTAAACTTTTAATCTTGATCACTTAGAGCTTTTCGTGCTGATAACGTGTTGTAAAATGATAACAAAATAAAGTATGGGAGTAGAGAATTGAAGTATAGAAAAGACAAGAGAATTGAGAAAACAAGAGAATATGGAGAATATGAGAGATTGTTCTTATTCATGTTATCCCATAACAAGGTAAATGACCTATTTATAGGCACATAGATACATCATAATAAATACAAGGGGATGAGCATATAGGTAAATGTGTATGAATCTGCCAAATCAACAATCTTATCTATCCATTATTACATTCATGGACATCCACATAATATACATCAGGTACATGTATATTCATAACAAATTTAAGTTTTTTTTTTTCCTTTTTTCCACACCAACTTTTAAATTCGGTCCATTACCGGCTAAAATCTCTCATACAAGGAAAACATTCAAATGTTACTATTTACCTTCCCAACCAAACCCTCATTTACTTTTGCAGATTGCCTCATTTATTACCCTCAACCCAACTTTTACCTTCCCAACCGAACCCTCATTTACATATGTTTGAACTAACTCTCATTTGCCCCTATAAAAAGGCCAGCAAACCTCCCATGGTTCCCATAACACATCATTCTCATTATCTAGGTATGTTGTCATTTATTTCCCTTTCCTCCGTTCTTTCTTTTACTAATTCTGTTTTGATCTCCTTAATTCTTTAGCACAGTAAGCTTTGGAAGGTTTCCCTATACTTGCTTGCTGTTGCATTTTCTTGGTTGTATATCCATATTTATGTGACTTCTAAATACAAGTAAATACTCATTAAATTGATTTTACTCTTTCTTGTATTAGTTTAAACGTTAATTTATTTATGCTGTTGATTTTAATATTGTTTATAATTTAATATTAATTTATTTGGATTATCACTTCATATTGTCTGATCTTTAATTTCATTTTAGTATATTTGTTTTCTTTAGCTACTGTCCTGACTTTCTACTCTCTATCAACTCATCAATTTCTTTAACAATCCTGTTTTTTATAGAAATAATTGGTATTACGAAAAAAAAAACTTAGTTGACCTTAATTTCAAATTAATTATAACTTTTAATCATAGTTAAGTTATCAGAGGCAGATTACAACTGCCATTTTATTTCCGGGCTGTTGCTTTTATTTGTTTCTGCTTTACATTTCAGTCTTAAGTAAACAACTTGAGACAGTTTTCCCTCTTCTTTTTTTTCCTTCCTTTGGACACAAACCTTGATTTTTTTTTCTTCCTTTGGACACAAACCTTGAATTTAAGGCACCTAATTGGTTCGGCCAAAAAAAAGAAGAAGCAAAAGTCACCTAATTGGAATCGCCTATCATGCTTATCTAAAAAAAAGAAAAATGGAATGTCCTACCTACAAACAGATCTTAGCTCTTTTTTTTTCCTTTAAAAAGGAAATATGGAATTTGGATTAAAATGTTGAGAAAAATATTATGAATACACATTCTGACAATGAATATTTTCATTCCGTCTTCATAAAATCAATTTGGAAAAGTTGCAGCATCAATTAACAAGGGAAAAGATTAGATTAAAAAAATGTATTAAAGTGAACCTGTTGAACATGAGAATAGAAGGCAAATTGGAACAAAATAATTCGATTTCATATAATGCTAGAAAACGTCGCACATAAATTCGGGAAAAGAATGAATCTACAGTTAAATAATGTTAAGGATTTACATGTGAGGGAAACATCCCACATCATAAAGAGATGGGTTGTTTGAGTGACATATATACATGAAGGACCCAAGAAACCATCAGTCTAGACTTTTGGGTTCGGGTTGGTGTCCGAAATGTATATGGGCTGCTCGGTGGGCCTTACTGAAGCAGACGGGTCCGGTTCCTCTCCCAACAAGTGGTATCAGAGCCTGGTTAGACTCGATCGGTGTGGCCCATGAGCACGGTGAACCAGGTGTCTCCAATCCGCCAGAGGTGTGCGATTGTGGAGTGTTCGTAGCTTGTACCACTCCATGGGTTAAGTCTTGGATAACATGTAAATCGGGCTCCATGGGTTAAGTCTTGGATAACATGTAAATCGGGGGAGATTGTTAAGGATTTAAATGTGAGGGAAACATCCACATCATAAAGAGATGGGTTGTTTGAGTGGCATATATACATGAAGGACCCAAGAAACCATCAGTCTAAACTCTTGGGTTCGGGTTGGTGTCCGACATGTATATGGGCTGCTTGGTGGGCCTTACTGAAGCAGACGGGGCCCGGTTCCTCTCCCAACAAATAAAATATTAAGTATATTACTAATTTTATCCTAAAGAAGCCTATTATTATAGTTGGCAAAATTTCACTCGAGTACGGGTATCTGACTCGATCGCCTGAAGGCAAACCTTATCCAACCCGATTTGACCAAAAAATCCGCTCAATTCGAAACTGATATGACCCGACCTCAAATCCTTAATGACCCAAACTTGAATCATTCCGAATCAGATCAATTCGAGAGATTAATCCGAAATTACCCGAATCGGGATTAATTATATTTAAATAACCCGAATCCGAAAAGAATTGAACTTGAAAATCGTAGGCTCAAACCCGAAATTATCTGAACCATATGACCGGAAACTGAAAAAGACCCAAACCAAAATTGACTCAAACCCAAATGACCCGACATTTGAACGATCCGAATCCAACCCAACCTAAAACCGAAAATTAAATGAACCCTTATAACCCAAAATTTCCTTAACCCGAAACTAACCTAACCCAAATAACTGAACTCAAATCCAACCCGACCAGCCCATTTGTATATACATTGGATTTTACTATCAAAATAACAAAAGAAATCATCCCACACAAAGAAAATTATTAACAAGGTAAAATAGCAAATTTAAACCCACATTAAGGGTTACATTTATCTAGCAAAAAATTAATTATAAATCAAATAAAATAATTGCATGTTAGGGAAATAATAAATTTTAATCATAATACATTAAACTATCAAATAGAACATGTCAATCAAAATATCCTTTAAAATTAAAATGGTAAAAATAAAATAATTATAAAATATTGAATTTAATTAAATGAAAATAGAGTTTTTAGTAGAATAAAACTGTATATTAAAAATTTTAAAATATCCAATTTTTATTCAAAAATAGTAAAATAGTAAAAATAAAGAAATTATAAAGATATTAGATTTAATAATTGAATAAAAATAGAGTTTTTAGTAGAATAAAACTATAATAGTTTAAGTAAGGGCATTTAAGAAATGTATTCAAAAAAAATAGGGTATAATACTCGATTCAAAAGTTTTACAAAACTCGTACTTTTATATAATATAGTATACATCTCCTATGTTTCAAAGAAACTGAACCGAATTCAATCGACTTTATCAAAGATATATAATAGTTATGGACCTTATGGTTTCTACTATGTTAATTCTGAAATATGAAACATTGATTCGAATTTTTTTTCCTCTTTTGTATACAATCCGATGTTTATTTTGGTTCTTTTTTTCAAAACTTTGAGGAAAACCTGCTTGTATATCTTTGATGGGGCAAACGGTGCCAATTGTTCAGGAATATCAGAATCCAGAAACACTAAGCAGGGCGGCTCGCAAGAAAAAAAATAGAATTCTTCATTTCTTTGTTTCCTTAAAATATTTTGTCTAAATAAAATCAAAATTTAGTTGGTATTTAATTTTGAGGGCCTTGAAATTTTTAATTTTACTTTTTTAATGAGGTGGCACCTCTGAGTTACCTGACAGTGTACAGAAGATACATGGTCAGTGCATCAAATATAAACTCTTAATACGGACAGTAGGTATAACAAGATGGATTTGAATGTACAAATTCTTATAGATCGATATCCCAAATTCAACAACCGAAAGTCGAGAAACAATATCGATGCTACTTCACCGAATTTAGGAGTGGAGAGTTACACACTCTCACTGTCCCGGCCTACTTTCTCAATCGGTCACTGTCTCATCCCGTCCTCTTCCCCAATCCGGTTCGCTTCGGACAAGGAATCGGATTCTTGATCGGGAGAAATTGACATCTCTACATGTAACACAAAATGAAGTAGTATATATATAGCTACATTAACATATATATAAAGATTAATTTTACATTACATATATCAATTCATCAGGCTGTAAATCATCAATGTAATCTCTACATAAATATAATCAAGTACATGTTACACAGGAGGATGTGATCATGTGGTTTTGATTGGCTTCAAGATTCCAAGAACTGATCAACGGCTTCTGATCTTCATGACTCATGATCATCTGTTGTTGCTCATTGTTGTTAATACTAAACTCTTGAATTTCCAATATCTCCACTCTCCGATTAGTCTTCTTCCTTATCTTGATGGCGATGTCTTGGGGAATAAACCTACCCCAAACGCTTACCCTACCTTGCTTCTTCTCTATCAAATGCGTATCCAACTCTATACATATATAATTTTCATCACAAGCACATAAATATATAGCAGAAATTAAAAACAAATCAAAATCTTCATAAAAGAAAGATTAAAATTTGGTGTAAGTTTTTACCTTGGATATCAATAAGAGCTCTTCTAACTTTTCTGTAGCAGCCGTTGCAGTCAATGTGGATCCTCATTACCATGCAGCAGAACTGCAATAATGCATATAATTTAATTTGCAGAAAAAAACTATAAGCAAAAAACAAATATATAATAAATAGATTAAAATTAAGCAAAGAATTATGAAATGGGAACTTGCCCTTTCTGTCATGAAGCCTGCAGGAGGCGTTTGTTGCAGGAATCCAAAGAATGGGGTGCTGTGTTCGAAACAATATAGGAAAAAAGTTGATGTTAAAAGGCAAATAATGATGGGAATTTTTGAGAATGAAAAGGAATCATGATTGAGCTGGTTAAGTTTATCAAACATTATTCTTTAATTTTCCTTTTGAAGTTTTTAGAATCTGATTCTGCCATGGGACTAGTGTAGGTGTAGCTTATTGCCCAAATATATATTATTCTTGTTCTTGACCTCTTCGTGTTGTTTTTGTAAATGGGTTGTTTCTCATGTGTGTTAAGAGTGGAGAAAAGGCATCCATTTCTTGCTTCTTTAGTCTTATTCCTTTCAAACAGGGTGGGAAGGCATAACTTTTTTGTTTATGTTCTAAATCCAAATTAAAGAAGAGAAAAGGAAAAGTTAAGAGTATAAAATCTTTCTCAATTCATGAGATGCTTATTCCATTTAGAAATATTTGAAGTTTCAACTGCTTTTTTTTTTTCCTTCCCATGCATTAAACCGGAATTAATTAGTCGATATGTATAGTTAAATTTGTTATGAGCTGTAAGGAATTTTGGTTTACATCATAGTAGTAGCTTATCTGCAGCCTCATGTTGCCTTCCACGTCAATAAGCATTGCATACTAGTTGTGACGGAGTAGGGCATGAATGGATTTTTTTTTTAAATGTTGTAATTTCATTGAATTGGAAAATCACGAGGGTATGAATGGATTAATTAAACATATATCTTTATACTCTATAATTCTAAACTTCAAAAACCTTGATCTGAAATATCTAAAATACCCTTTTTAATTTAAAAATTTTAGTGTTTTTTTTTTTAAATTTTAAAACCTCTTTGATCAACCATTTTAAAAAAAATCTCTTTTTTAATTTTAAGATTTTAGTGTTTCTTTAATTTAAAACCTCTTTCAAGCCTTATTAATTACGTCAACATGAAATTTTCTAATTCTATATCTGTACATTGAATTTGATTTTCTTTCCATATTTCGGTTTAGAGTTTTGTATATAGTGGGGAATATTTCTTATTTTCTAATAGATAAAATTTCGTTTTCTTTGTAACATGTTATACGCCATGTTAACAACCCTTTTCTTTTTAGAAAATTATCTAAACCTTTACTATAAATGCTAATATCCTCAATATTATATACATATTCAATTTAGTATCATGAGAATGAATTAAGTGAATCATATGTAGTTTTTTTTAAAAAAAAAAAAAAGAAAAGAAAAAGGTCACATTGGTGGGGAAATTACTCTTTACCGTATTGCCTCCATCAATGAGATATATGCCTTAGAGATCCAAATTGGCAAATTTGTTTTTTTTTTGTTTTTTTTTCTTTTCTCAATCTCTATACTCTCCCTACGTTTTATTAACCATAAATTATAAAAAAAATATAAAATCAAATTTTAGGAAAAATGTTTTAATCAAAACTAAGTTTTAAGCCTCCCAAAACATTTTCTTAATTTAATTATATATATATATTTATAATTAATGGTCAAAGTTTGATATAGTATTGAATTAATATTAAAATAATCAATACCAAAACTAAAACCCATACAAAGGAGTAACAATTCACTCTTAAGTCTTAACATAAATTATTTTGTTGTTTTCATCATAATCGAAAATTTTTCTTTTTAATACTGAAATATTTTATTTTTAAGGTTGGCTTGGTTTTTGCATTTAAAATCAGCTTTTTGACACAAATCAGGATTTATTTGGTTTTGCGTTTGGGTCAAAAGTAGCTTTTTTCTTTATCTCCAAACGCAATACCAAATCAGACTTAAATCTATTAGCAAATAAGAAATAAATTTATTTGTGGTTTGTCTCAAAAGCTGACTTTGACCGCAAAAACCAAGTCAATCTGAAAAGCTAATTCTTGGGTGCTTTTGTGTTTTGAAATTGCTTTTGGATATTAAATGGCTAAAATTCCCTAATTATTTTTCTATTTTTTTTAACTAATATATCATTCTTAGACATTTCATCCTTACACCACGTTTTTTTCACAACAATACCAACTATTATTTATATTTTTCTACTGCAATTTTAAAAAGCACTTTTTAAAATAACTTCTTCCAAACCAAATTTTTGCAAACCGCAACCTTAATATCAAACTAGGCCTTAATCTTCACAATTGATAAAAGCTTATTACAGTTACGAAAAATGTAAAGTTATTAAATTTTTTGATAACACTATATATAGTTTACCGTTTTTAATAACCACAAATAAGAAATTTGATAACCAAAATTATTAAGAATATTGTATCATATGGTTATTGAAATAGTTGATAGTACTATACCATTTTTATAACCATTATAGATTATTTTTGTAACACTAGTTAAAAAAATTGTGATTGATGAAAGTTACTAAACTTATCAAGGTTGTAAGGTTATTGAATTGATTGATAGCATATTGATAACTTTAAATTTTTTAGTAACCTTAATTATATTAAATTATTGGTAACATTTATTATTGATGAAAGGCCACTAAATTTATTGAGATTATCATAACATTGTTAATAATTTTCATAAATTTTTTAGTAAATAAAATTGTTAATTTTTATTATTGATAAAAATTTACTAAAATTACTGAGCATGTAAGGTTACTTATTTCTTGATAGTACTCTATAACAGTGTTTTACAACGTTTATAACCCTTTAAGTAAACTTGAATAAGAAAATTGGTAACCAATATTACGTAATAATGTAAGGTGATTAAATTAGCGGATAATAATATACATTTTTTTTGGAAATTAAGGGGTTAAAATACCAGGCAGATCCCTGTACTTACAAGAAAAAGTCAATTTGATGCCAACTTTTTATTCAAGGAGGTCCTAATATTGGGTCAAGATTTTCCAATAATATTTGCGAAACAAAAGAGCTCTTTGTAACAGGAACAATCCAATCAATTATGTTGCATCTCTAATGGACAGAAGAACTCTTTTGGGTAATTGTTTCTAGCTGGTGCCAATTTATCAGATTAATTCTGAGTATCCCTCACTAAGATGTTTGGAGGATGGAGGCAGTAAATCTTCACTTGATTAAGATTTAAGCATACTTAAAAAAATGATTCAAGATATTAAAGTTCCAAAAGTAATCAACCGAATATCAACAATACCAATGCCATATATACCATTGCATTACTTTTCAACTTCTCAATATCAGTTCAAAAGGGAAAAGTTGTACTTATCTTCTTTTACTAATATTTAATATCTGAAATTTCAAATTATTTACTTATACAATTAGTTGTAAGAATATGAGTTAGTCATTAAAATTATTATTTAGCTTATTGATTTTTTTTTTGGGAAGCTTAGAGATGTAATTAGCTTATTAAAATTGTTTATAGTAAAGGGAAGTAGGTATTGATAAAGAGTTACTCAAATGTAAGATTACTTAATTTGTTGATATTGTTATTAAAGTATTCTTTTATAACCTTTAACAATTATTATTGATAAAAGTTTACTAATAAAGTTATTGAATTTGTTGAGACTTAATAGACAAAATGACCCTCAAACTATCACTAATGACTCCAAATTGATAGAAAAATTAGTCCTCAAACTTTGACCTAGAAGAAAAAAGTAGCTATCAAACTTTGATAAAATAGGACAAAATGGTACTTGAAGGGGCTAAATTGTCCCAAAATTGAGACTCATTATATAGCTATTATTTATGAGTTATTATTTTGTACACCATCGGCGGAGGTTTTTGGACTTCACAAACGGGTTAAAATTTTGACACATATCTCATTTCCTAATTAATCAAATATTTAATATTTAAATCTATTTCCTAAGGTGATGCGCGTCAACCCTTTTGTTGACAACATTATAACTGTTTTTATAACCTCCATAGTTTTTCAATAACCTTAACCATTGAATATATACGAATAAAAATACAACATTATTATCTCGAGTTTTATTGTATTTTTATGATAATTATTATTCATATAATGTATAAGTTTTCATTATTCAAAGTATAATAAAGAACTTGGTATTTATAAAATTTACGAGGTGATGAAGTATTATGCACATATATATTAAAAGTAATAATAATAATTTATTATTATTAGTAAATATAATAAAAAAACTTAAATACAATTTACAAAGAAATATATTTATTGACAACACTTAATTATATTACATCTAAATTAAAAATATTGAGGGGAGATGACTTTTCATTGATTACATTTGTTGACGAAGACAAACTTTGATGAACATATAAAATACTATCAACAAAAACATTAAAGTAGAGAAAGATTAGAATGAGAATTATTTTCATAGACTATTAAGCATATATTATTTATTATATTCTTATTTCATTTGAATTTAGATTTTTTATATGATTTATAAAAATTAATTTTTCATGTTATATTACAAATTAATATACTATTTATTATATTTATATTATTTTAAATCTAATGTTTTATAAATCATTAAGACACGTGCAACGCACGTACATTTACTAGTAAACATATAAACATGGATTTGGCCAAAAGCCTAAAATTGGTAGTTCAAGGGTGCAGTCGATCAAAATTGAAATTTGGATGACTCCTACAGTTTGGGGTCTAAAATTCCATTAACGCTAGGGGTCGTTTGACATTGTTTTCGTTTTTCTGTTTTTTGTTTTTGTTTTTGTTTCGTTTTCGTTTTGTTTTTATTGTGTTGTCAATTTTTGAAAACAAAAACATGTTTGGATATTAAACCTACTATTATTTTTATGTACAATGCTCTCATTGGGTGACACTTGGCGTGTTGTGTCGTTGACAAGTGTCGCTTGAGAGAATATGCTTTGTTTAGGAGGTGTGTGTTCATTCAATAGTATTTTGTGGAATATTAATTATGGTCAAATAAGAAGGAAAACTTAATAGTAAATAATAGTAAATAGTCATGACTTTTGGGAATATAACAATTCTTAATTTTTTCAATATTCCATTTATTTTCTGACAAAAAAAATCCATTTATTAGTTGAGGTGATTTGAATTGATTCAATGTATTAATACCTCTTTAAGTTCCTAATAATAAGTATTACAGATTTGTTTTAACCGGTCAAAGAAGCCCAAATAATTAATTTATGTCTCTGTTCAATGCTCTGTAGTTTTGTCTACCAAATAAACTAAACGTTTTCCCTCATTTCCCATCCCAACCCTTTCTTCTTCCCAAAATCAAACCATGCATTGGTCCAAGCTTATACCCAAGATAAATCATTTTCCCCCCGGAAGAAGAAACTCAGATCCAGAAGCGGGAGTTCAACGATTGCAGCGAAGAAGTGGATCAAAATGGGTTCGACTTCGAGGAAAATGAATCATTAGCTTCTCGGTTTGGCTAATATTTTGCTGTAATCA